>JAASFL010000751.1:0-13489 GCA_023333735.1 Globisporangium takayamanum
CACGCTAAATACGATCATCGACATCGCCACGACGTCGAGGGACACACAAGCTGCGGATACTGTGTGCAAACCAGGCTCCACTGATTCACTGACACTGATGCTTGGCTCGCACTCAGGCACTCAAGCACTCAAGAACGCGAATCGTGAGCGCTTTGTCTTTCTAGCTTTAGCACAATAGCATCTCTTCTATCTCATCCTCGTCACTTCGCACGCGCTTCCTTTCGCCGCTTTGTTCAGCGCTCGTGTGGTCTTTGTGCATCGATAGCACGAGCACGACTGCCTCGCGCGCGTTTGCTTTCGCGCAATCACCTGCAGTCCGACCGCGGTCATTAAGTGCATCGGCTTTTGCGCCAGCTCCAAGCAGTACTTTCACAATATCGGCGTGACCGCACGCTGCTGCAATGTGGAGCGGTGTCATGAACTGGTCGTTTGCTGCGTCGACATTCGCTCCATGCGCAAGCAGCTCGACGACGTTGTTTCTGCGACCGCGCTGAGCAGCGACGAAGAGCGGCGCCTCGCTCGACCCGTTCAATGCGTCGACGTCTGCGCCATATGCCAGCAGTTGCTGCACAATTGCCTTCTATGGTGCTCCACTGCAACGTGGAGCGCGGTCTTGCCATCGCCGTCGACAGCGTTGACGTCAGCTCCATGAACCAAGAGCCGTGTCACGACATCGATGTTTCCATTCCCGACCGCTCCATGGAGGGCAGGTCGTCGGTCGCGCTCGCTCGGCTCGTACTCTGCTCCTTCTGCCAGTAGTACACGCACTACATGCTCCTTCGACAGCTCGGTTGCTCCCCGGAGTGGCGTAATGCCATAGCTCGACACACTGTTCACGTTCGCATTGTGCTGCAGCAACTCGGCCAAGATGCTCATGTGGCCCATCTGAGCAGCAATGGACAGCGGCGTCTGCTCGTATTGATCGGCAGTGTCCACGATTGCGCCGTGCTGTAATAGTAGCTTGATCATATCATAGCGACCGCGCTTGGCCGCGAGGTAGAGCAGAGGCTTTTCGTGGTCCAAACCTCTTCGGTTCGCGTCGGCACCGTGCTCGAGGAGCTGTTGCGCCATGTCTTCGTTGCCGATCGTCACAGCATAGGAGAGAGCAGTCGCACGCGCGTGCGTCGCAGGGTTCACACTCGCATGATGGCGAAGCAGCACATCGACGACAGCTGTGCGACTGTTGTATGCGGCGATGTGAAGCGGCGTACAGCCGTCGCTCTGGATTGCATCGACGTGTCCACCGCACACTAGTAGCTCCTCGACGACACGTGCGTGGCCGTTCTGCGCAGCAATGTGCAATGGCGTCCATGCGAGGTCGTCCTTGGCGTTCACGTCGGCTCCACACGCGAGTAGCTGCGCCACGACGCTGGAGCAGCCTGCCTGTGCAGCGAGATACAGCGGCGTCGCACCGTCGTTGTCGACAGCGCTCACGCATGCACCGCGAGTCAGCAGCTCCGCCACGGCGGCTGTGTGTCCGCCGAAAGCAGCGGCGTGCAGAGGTGTCTCTCCATTGTTGGTCACGCGATTCACGTTCGCGCCAAGCTCAAGGAGCACGAACACGAGCGCACCGCGGTTGTGCCGACACGCTGCAGTGAGTGGCGTGTCGCTGTCCGTCGTATCTTCCTCAGTCGCAGCATCGTCGACTGCATCAATGAGACTGGGGTCGCGCGTCAGCAGCTCGCACGCAGTCGCTTTGTCGCCGTCTCGGCACGCAGTGAGCAGCGTCGCGAGCACACTCACCGCCATAGCGAGGATGGCGATCGTACTCTTGAATTGGACCGGTTAATAATACATTCTCACTGATATTGTACAATCTGTATAAAACTGAGAGAAAACTTAGTTCACAGCGATGTTTGCCGTTTTGCCGCTCATTCAATCAAGTCGAATGCCTTGATGCGCTGCATGTGCGCGCCACGTGCACGCGCGGCGCAATGCTGTTCATGTGCACACCAAGCGCAGGACGTGTAGTTCGTGCCGTAGCGCAACAAGGCAACTGCAGCGCGTTCAGCAGTCTCTGCACTCGACACCAACGCCATCCAGTCACTGCAGAATCGCCATCAACGCCAATACGATTGCCAGTCGTCAGCATGCTGCTGCTCACGCCCTCATCCCATCATCAACATCGTACGTGCTCATGCATCATCACAGCATGCATGCATGGACCCACCCGTGCAAGCTCCAGGCGAGCTGCTGCTGCTGAACTCTCGTACACCCCCCACCAGCGCTCGAGATCAGACCCAGCGAGTCTGTGAGTCTGCATAGACAGCTCGCTCGCTCTGGAGGTGGTTGCCTTTGTGAGCGCAGCCAGCGCTTCTGTGTGTCTGTGCGTGCTCTGAACACATCGCGTGAGCTGTTCGGACAGAGAAAGCCGCAGGGATCCTCCGAGAGTGTGCTGCCGCGCCAGTCGCCGCGCGACCACCTTGATGAGCTGCGCAATTGGCGTGAGAGCGGTCGCCTGTGAACCAATGAACGCGACTGCCACGCGCCAGTGTGAGACGAGACGTGTTCAATGTCAAAGTCGGCATCTCGCGATGCGTCGAGAGGCAGAGCACACACAGCACATTGCCGAGACGCGTCGTGTTTGCATCCGGACTTGGTAGGTGCGTCGCGGCTTCGCGCAGATACACTCTTGTCCTGAACCAATCAACCAGCGAACCAAGCGCTCTTGCAACACCACCAGCACGAGCGACGAGAGCGAGAGCTAAAGCGACTGTGCCGCGACTCCCAAGTAGTTTGGTGCGGTCGACATGCGCACACAGCGCCACAAGACTCCAACAAGCTTGCTCGTCACTTTCAAACGCGCACTGGAGCCCACACGTGCTGCTTGCCCACACAGTTGCCATGACGCCGTCACGACCGTTGACACCGGATCCAATCGAGTACGCGGCGCTCAAGACGCCTTGCAGCGACGCAGACAATGCGCTCAAGCACCACCCGTCTGCACCATCAGCGTCGTCAGTATGGAACACCAAGTACTGGTATCTCGGCACTGTCGCTCAAGTGGTCGCTGCTGGATCTGCGGCGCTCTACTTCGTCGCCGCTTGTGTGTACTTGACGCCGTACTACTGGGTCATTGACCCAAAGCTCGCGGTCTGGTGGGGCGTGCCGACAAAAGAGGAGCTCGAAGCGAACCCCGACGCGTCGCCTGGCCACAGCGAAATGACGCTCCCGACGTACTTGTTCCTCGGACTCTTTGCGCCGTTCCTGCTTGCTGTCGTCGGCGTGCGCTTCTTGCGGACGTTCAACGTCCGACACATCACGTCGCGCCACCTCTTGCGCATCGCGATGGTGCTGCGCCGCAAGCCATTTGCGTTTGGGAAACTGAGCTACTTTGGCTACGGCGAGCTGCTGTTCCTCGTCGTGTTCTTGCTCGGCGGCAACGTGTTCGTCTCGTGGTTGATGATGGTTTGCGCATGCGCCAGCAGCGCCTTCAGGACGTTGACGTGACCATGCCTTGCTGCAGTGTGCAGCGGCGTTCAGCGGTTGTGGAGCGCCATCGTTCTGTCTCATTGTGTTGTACTCACGCTTGCCGCGTGCACCAAGAGCGCTGCCACAACGGCGCTCTGCCGGTTCCTGACAGCGATGTGGAGCGGCGTTCGACCGAGTGTATCGCGTGCATTGACGTCTGCATCGTGTGCTACCAGATTCGCAGCGATGTCCCAGTGACCACTGCGCGCTACAGCGTGAAGCGGCGTCCAGCCGAAGCTCTCGGAGCAATCGGCGCGTGCGCCATGTGCCAGCAGCATCGCTACGATGTCACTCGCGCCATGATACGCAGCGAAGTGGAGCGGAGTCTTCTTGTCCGAACTCTCGGCATTCACGTCTGCTCCGTGCGCGAGCAATGTGGTCACGACACCGCTATGGTGATTCTCCGCGGCGATGTGAAGCGGCGTGGGGCAGCGCTGCGTCACAGTGTTCACGTCTGCGTTATGAGCGAGCAGCAGCTTGACGACGCGCTGGGATCCCTTCGCTGCAGCCAGCTGGAGTGCAGTCTTTATTTCACGGCCGATCGCTTCCACGTTTGCACCGTGTGCGAGCAGCATCGCGACAACGCGCGTGTGTCCTTTCAAAGTGGCGATGTACAGCGGTGTCCAGCGATTGCTGTCTACAGCGTTCGCGTTCGCTCCGCGCGCTACTAGCGGCGCCACCATGTCCGGATAGTTCAGACATGCAGTGGCGTCTTGCCTCGAGCGTTGGCAGCATGCACGTCTGCGCCAAGCGCCAGGAGCTCTACCATGATCGCAGTGTGGCCGCAGCGAGCAGCGACGTGCAGTGGCGTTGCTCCAGTCGCTTGATGTTGGTGTCACACCTTCAGCATTGGCGGCGGACTCGAGTAGCTCTGGCTGGTGTGCGAGCAGCTCAAGTGCAGTCGCTTCGTCGCCATTACGACAGGCAGCGAGGAGTTTTGTAGACCCACGCGAGCCAAACTGACGCATCGTGTGTGGTCTCGCCATTGAGACGGACGTAGTAGCGAGTGCAGGAGCAGCAGCAGTAGTGACGTTGATCGAGTGCGCTGCTGGAGCTGGAGCTGCAGTCGTGCTCCGTTGAGCTGCGCTTTGTGCATGATCATCATGTCACCACGCTTGCTTACAAAGACCAAGTACAGCAAAGTGTCCATAGTTGTAGAATTGTGTTTTCTCTCATTCGATATAATAACCAAGTTACATGTGAGAAATCCCCTAAAGTCTGTTTTCGACAGTTTGCACAGCAGACAGTCAGTCAAACAACCGAACGAGAACGACGGAAGCACAGACGACGGGCAGCGTAGCGCGCGCGTCACTTGTGCGGCTCTCTGTCTCTGTCTCTCTGTGTCTCCTCGACCTCGACCTCCGCCTCCTACTTCCAACCTCCTCACTCTTGCAAAGCCCCAGTGCCCAGTGTCTCTCTCGTGCGACACTTTGTGGCACTCTTTGCTGTGTGTGTGTGGCGCCTTCACGTACAGGCGTGTGACCGAGCGGCAAGCTGGGTGCGTGCGTCTCCTCCACCGCCGTCTCGGACGCAGTCGCTCCTCCCGTCTCGCGTCGCAGCGCCAGTCGGCAGCGACGGCGACGACATCACTGTCATCAACAGCAACAGCCTACAGACGCGCTCAGCACGAGCGCACTCGAAGACGCGACGCAGCGCATGACGTTCTCGTCGCCGCTCACGCGCAGTGCGCTGCGCAAAATCTCGTACGAGGTGCAGCAGCAGCAGTCGGTCGAAACGCAGCCGCACAAGCTTAAGCTCGCAGCTGGCGCTAGTACCGCCGCAGTGACTGACGAAGCGTCGTCTGTGAGCCTATCGGCCACCACGACCGGCGGTGTCCACAAGCGCACTGGCGCCGACCGCGAACTCCTGATCCAGGTCCGTCGCTCTGTCGCTCTATCTGTCTGTGTGGCTGAGTAGGGAGTATTGATCGCCCAGCAGCTTCGGCACTGACGCACTTGAGCTGCTGCGATGGACTGTAGGAGTACACAACGTATCAGCATGGACTCACTGCGACAAAGCGCCGGCGCGCAAGTCGTACGCTCATAACGTCACCAACGTCGTCGAGCCAAGGCGCGAGCGACCTCACAGTCGAGACACCAGACAGCGAGCCAGCGCCTGTGACGCCAGTAGCAGTCAAGGTCTCGGATCCAACAACTGCGTCGAGTGAAGACGCCAGTGCAGTCGAGCCGCCTCTTGCAGTCGACGTCCCAGCACGAGACAGCACCGCTGCCACAGCGTTGCCGCTCGGTCGAGCTGTGTCTGCGCCACTGCCGACATCCGCTAGCATCAGTTCCACGACTCCAGCAGTGTCAGTCGCTGTTGCGACACTGAGCCATGAGGAGAAGCACATGGACGGCGCGCCAGAGGGCGAGCTGTTCCTCGTGACCGTCCTCACGCGCGACGACATCGTGCCGTCTCAGGACGTGGAGACGGAAGCGCAAGCGCTCGAAGCGCTGCTCGAGACAAGAGCAAAGCGCGCGAGCGAGAACGGCGAAGCGTCGACGGATGCAGTCGACAGCGCCGTGTCGTGGGCGACCGAGTACGCCGCAGTGGACTCGGTCCGGCGGTTTGCGATCCACCACCCGAGCCACTTGAAGCAACACGTGTACGTCTCTAGTCATGACGACTGTGCGACCAGTGCGCCTTGCTCCTATGATACGACTGACCCTGTTTGTCAATGGCGCTGGCTGTCTCCAGCAAACAAGCACTGCCCCTCCTCGTATGCCCTGCTGTCTCGAGTCTCCGGTCTGCAATGACGCGCAACGCGCTCTTGTGCATCCAAGACATCCTCCTGTGTCTCCAAGGCGACGTCGCCGACTCATTTGGTACGTTCGCTCTCGCTGTCTCTGTCAGTCTCAACGTCTCTCTTGGTCATCATTGCCCTCACTCACTCACTTGCTCACACCGACGCTCTCTGTCCCACAGACGCAGTCATTCCACTACTCTTGAGCCGCGCATCGAGCGAGAAGCAGTTCATTCGAGACCTCGCGCGTGAGGTGCGTCCCATTGCGCTTGACATCGTAGCGACACTGCAAGCAAGAGAGTCTGAGACATCTCGATCTGTGACTGGCGTGCAGGTCCTCGACACGGCAGTGACGACGTGTGCGGACGAAGCGCTGCTCCTCACGCTCTTGCGCATGAGCGTCGTCGAGAAGAACCCGCAGGCAGTGAACGTGGTGCGTACATGCGCCTGTCATGACCAGTCGTCTGTTGATCCGACAGACTCGACTCTGCGAGCACTCACACACATTGCTGGACGTCGCCGGATGACAACAGATCGGCCAGTACGTGCACAAGTGCATCATGCGCATGGACCGCGCGCTGTTTGAGACGTTTGTGCTCGAGACGCACGCGTCATTTGTGGCCGAGATGAGCGCACTGCTGAGCTGCAAGGTCGTCGCGTGCAAAGCGGTCACGCGCACGAGTCTCCAGTACACGCGGGCAACGATTGGCGTACGTGTCATGGCGCCACTATGCGTTTGATCGATGGCGTCGTACTAGCCTTGTCGAGAGCTAACGTTGCCGTCTGGATGACCGTCTTCACGCTACAGGAGACCAAGTTTGTCGCGCTCGTGAAGAGCAAACTCACTGGCAGCGCGCAGTTTGACGTATTACGGGCGTCTGAGCGCAAAGCTGCCGCTTCGAAGAACGCCACTGGCGTTGGTGTGTCGGCAGCGAAGCTCAGTATGCGCGAACGCATGCTCCAGGTGCGCAAGCAGCAGCTCGCTCAAGGGAAAGCGAGCAGCGCAGTGTTTGATGTCGTTGTTGCTGCACCGCCGCCGCCGCCGCAGAACGCGCGCTCGGCGTCGTCCTGAGGGCGCGCGTCCTATAGTGCATCATACCAGAGTAGACAGTCTTGTAAACGCCGTATACACCACTACTACTACGTCTTGTAGTCCTAGATGTGCGTCTGTCGTTGAGTGGCGCTGAGCGTCTGCTTGGAGCCGTCGCGTCGTTTCAGGATCGCTCTCGACTACGAGGCACCAACGCACGAAAGCGCACTGCCCCGGCGGCGGACATCGAGCACTATCTATCGCTCCGATGCCGCACAAGGTCCAGCAGCACCACCACCATCGCCATGCCAGTGGCAAAGACGCAAAAGGCGCTGGTGTCTCGCCTCCTCCACCTGGTCCGTCGTCACTCGAGTCACTGCGCACCGACCGGTGCTATGCGCTCGATCCGCACTCAAAGTGGAGCAAGAGCTGGCGCATCCTGCTCTTCATCGGCCTCCTCTACGAAGCGTTCTTGCTCCCGTACGCGCTCTCGTTCGTTCGCATCGAGCCTCCAACCGACGCACTCGTGCCCGCGAGCGCAGCGTTCCAGCTCTTCTACGCAGTCGAGGCGCTCTTCTGTCTCGACCTGTACGTGCAGTTCCACATCGCAGGGTACTACTACTACCCAGACAGCCACGGCCCTGGCAACGTGCGCTCCGCGCGGCGCAAGTATATTCAGAATCCTGCGTTTGTGCTCGACGTCCTTGCGATCGTGCCGCTCTCGCTCATGCCAATCAAAGTACCAGTAGGGACGCACGTAGCGTGGCTCGAAGCGCACAAAGTCCTGCGTGTCTGGCGCGTCCCCAAGTACTTTGCGACGCTTGAAGACGTCTTATCGAAGAACTTCATTGTGATGAAGCTCCTCAAAGTCCTCGCGATCACAGCGTTCACTGTCCACTGCGTCGCCTGTGCGCGGTACTCATTTGGGTTCGCTGCCAGTGACGACACCAGCGTCGTGACGTGGCTCCCACGCGCGTCGCTCGCACACGCGCACTTGAGGACGCAGTACGCCAGTGCGATGTTCTGGAGCCTCGGACTCCTCACTGGTGTCTTTGAAGGCGAGCTCCCGACGCAGACACGTGAGTTTGGCTTTACGATCGCAGTCGCGATGCTCGGCTTTGCGCTCTTCACGTACCTCTGTGCTGCGCTCTTTGTGCTCTCAAAAAGCGAGAGCAGTCAAGCGACCGTCGCCGAAGCGCGGATCAACCAGCTCACGCATTTGCTGTCGTTCCACCACGTCCCCGAGAATTTGCAAGCTCAAGTCGTCGAGTTCATTACGCGGCACTACACGGACGCTGAGTCGAACGACCGTGAAGTCGTCAAGCTCCTGTGTCCGTCGATCTCGAAAGACATCCAAGTGGAGCTCTTGAAAGGCATGATGGACAAGATCCCGATCTTCCACGGCTGCAACGACCAGTTCATTGTCGCGCTCACGAGCTTGCTCGAGATGATCTCGCTCCCGGCGCACTACACGCTCTTTAGCGTCGGCGACACTGGCGACTGCATGTACGTCGTGAACTCGGGTGTGCTCCACATCTTGGTGAACGGCGTGCGCGTGCGTGAGCTGCGGCAAGGAAGCTTCTTTGGCGAAGTGTCGGTGTTCTCAAAGCGTCCACGGTCCGCGACAGTCGTGACAACGTCGTACTGCACGCTCTATCGCCTCTCGCGCTTCCACACGGAGCGCGTGCTCGAAGGGTACCCGCACTACGCCATGCTCATTGCCAAGACAGTCGACGAGATCGTGAACGAGCGACAGAGCGCAACAGCAGCCAGTGGCACTGCGGCTCCAGCAGCAGACAATGGAGGAGAGAGTGGCGATCTCGACCATCCGACGGCACCGTCGACTGAAGACGCATCGATGCTCGCGACGCTGTACCAGCTCTCGACTGCATTGCCGCAGCAGCATCGCCGTCAGCAACTCCAGAAGAACCGGTCTCTCACGAACCAACTTCCGTTCCGCACCAAGCGCCCGATGATCGGTCGGAGCAAGTCGTCAATCAACGTCTCCGCCGCGCGTCATGCAGAGTTCAGCATGCGCGACGACCACATGTCTGTGAACGAGAAGCGCGTGCTCAACACGACACCGATCATCCTACCGACGCGAACAGCTGCGAGTGCGATGCGCAAGCGTCCGCAACTACTGCGGAGCAAGTCGGCGTTCCCGCGCCAGGTCTCGAGCGGCATTGTGTCGCTCGCACGGCGTGCGCGCGCGTCCCTGACGTCCGACTCCAGTGCTGCCGTGCCGCAGGATGCGATCAAAGGCTTCTACGACAACCTCTCGAGTCGCTTGTTCCAGCAAGAGCGCGACGGCCGCACAACTGCTGGGCGCTGGTCGAAGCTTCTCATGAAGACTGCAATCGCGCCGACGTCGTGCGTTCGACGGTACTGGCTCATTGCGATGCAAATGCACTTGCTCTTCAACTGGGTCGTCGCGCCGCTTTTGCTCGCGTTCTCGCTCATGAACTGCTCGGTCGCAGTGCTCGCTGTGCTCCGCACTCTCGCAGACGCCGTGCTGCTTGTGGATCTGTACTTGAACTGCCACCTCACGTACATGGGCGCCGACCACGAGACTGTGACGCATCCCGTTGTGATTGCACTGCACTACATCCGCAGCCCAGCCTTCGTCGCTGACGTGCTCTGTCTCTTGCCGTACGAAGCCGCTCTGCTCTGGACACCAAGTCTGGCGAAGCCTGCGGTCCTGCGCCTTCCACGTCTCCTGCACATCTGGCGCATTCACGGCCACTTGCGCGAGTGGGAGCGGTCGTTCCGGCTCGGACGGCGCGCGAAGCTCGCAGTCGTCGTCATCGGCTTCCTGCTCTTTGTGCACTTAGTTGTGTGTCTCCACTTTGGGCTCACAGCAGTTGAGGGCTTTAGTACCAATGCGTCCGATGGCTGGTTGCCGTCCATCGACCTCGACGTCCGGATTGTCAAGCTCGACACCGGAGCGCGCGTGTACCAGGATGCTCGCACGAACACAACGCTCACAGCGAGTCAAGTGCGCAGTCGCTTGAGCAAGCAGTACACGCGATCGCTCTATGTCGCGACGTCAATGCTCACAACGCGCGGCAAGACGGTCGAGCCAGCGAGCGAGCTGCAGTACTTCGTCGCGCTTGGGATCTTGCTCTGCGGCTTAGTGTGGACAGCGTTCATCATTGACACTGTGCAGAAGCGCTTCACGGCATCCGCACTCGAGCAAAAGGAGTTCCTCGTCATGCGCACGCGCATTCAGAAGTTCCTGCGGTGCCAGAGCGCGCCGCTCGAAGTGCACCATCGCGTGAGTGCGTTCCTCGACTTTTGGTGGTCGTCCCACCGCGGTGCGATCGTGAGCGAGGTCTTGGACGAGCTGCCAGAGACGATCAAGCGCCCTGTGCTCCGGAGCATGTGCAAACCCGCGCTCCAGACGATTGCGCTCATGACTGGCGTGCGACCAGTGCTCGACGACCTCGAGCAAGTCTTTGTCGACAACGTCAAATTCATTCTGTACGGTCAAGGCGAGACGATCTACCGCCAAGGCGACTACGCCAGTGGACTGTTCTTTCTCTTGGAAGGCGAAGTCGTGATCATCTCAAACGGCGGTGCGCCGCGGACGATCCCAAAAGGCGGCTTCATTGACACTGCGTCGCTCCATCTGAACGAGAGCTCTGTGAGCTACGCCGAGCGCTTGACGGCGATCTCTGGCTGCATCTTGCTCTTTGTCGGTCGTGAGCACCTCGATGCGATGCACAAGACGTTCCCGACGCTCTCAATGGCGCTCAAGGCATTCGAGAAGCGCCTCGTGCAGGACCCCAAGCTCGCGAAAGCCCAGACACTCGCACCAACGGACGCAACTGCAAGCGGCGCGCTGACGCTCCAACGCACGTCGCTTGAGACTCGCATCCTCACGCTCGTTGGGCTCGAAGAAGTCGTGTTTGACCCAGACGCCACGAGCACGAGCGTGTGGGAAGCCAGTGTCTTTGTCCTCATGGCGGCGCAGAGCTTTAAAGTGATCTACGACATTTGCTTTGGCGTGTACCAGCCGCGCGCTGCGACCTCAGACGCGTCGCTCGTGCTCTTGGAGCTCGTGTTCTGCCTCGACTTGTTCGTGCAGTCGCGCCTCGGGTACTACCAGTACGGCAACAAGGTCATGGAGCTCAAGCCGATCAAGAAGCGATTCGTGCGCTCGCGGCAGTTTGCCATTGAGCTCGCAGCGATCGTCCCGCTCTTTGTCGTCAACTGGATGGTCCCGAGCTTTGCTGCGCGCAAGGAGCTGCTGAACGTGAACAAGCTCCTGCGCCTAACCCGCGCGCCGCGAGCGTTTGCGACGCTCGAGAACCGGCACTTGAACCGAACGCTCGCGCTCCGGACCGCAAAGCTCGTGTTTGTCTCGTTCCTACTCTCGCACTTCTTTGGCTGCGTCTGGTTCACGTTTGCAAGTAGCGATGACGATGATGATGGCAACGCCGCGGATACGGCCGCACGCCATGCGTGGCTCCCACCAGCGCGTCTTGCGACTGAGACACGTCGGTTCCAGTACTCTGCGGCGATCTTCTGGTCGTTTGGACTCATGTCGGCGTCGTTTGCGATCGAGCCGCCCCAGACGTCTGCGCAGTGCGTCTTCACAGTCGTCGTGCTGCTCTGCGGCTTCTTCCTCTTTGCGTTCATTGTCGGGGACCTCTCGGACGTCGTCGAGCTCGTGGACGCCGACACGCGCGAGTTCAATTCCAAGATGAGCTCGCTCCGGCACTTGCTCGCGCACTTTCAGCTCCCGCAAGCGACGCAAGACAAGCTCAAGACGTACTTCTTCCAGCGCTTCCACACGATTACACAGGAGCACATCCTCGAGCGGTGCTTGCCGCCGTCACTCGTGACCGACATCCGCCTCGTGCACCTCCAGCCCATGATCTTGAAAGTCGCGTTCCTCGCTGGCACGGAAGCCTCGGTCACGCGCATGCTCGTGCCGCAGTTCGCGCAAGTGCTTGTGGTCAAGAACCAGTACGTGTGTCGGTACGGCGAGCCAGGGAGCGACATGTTCTTTGTCTTCACGGGCATTCTGGGCGTGCTCGTGCCGATCGAGACGCTGCGGTGACGCCACTCAAACGACAAGACAAGTGCAGCAGCACCAGCGCCACCGGCAACAGCGACAACGGCATCAACGACGTTCCACACGTACTTCTCGACCGCTGACCCAAAGAAGCCGCATGCGATGTCCGAGATGAAGAAAGTGAACGAGCTCACAGCTGGAAGCTACTTTGGCGAAGTCGCGATGTTCACAAGCAAGCCATGGAGTACGCACACGCGCTCGCGCACGTCGTGTGTGCTATACAAGCTCTCGCGCCGGTCCCTCGAGCTCGTGTTTGAGCGGTACTCAGACTGGAAAGTCAAGGTGCTCAAGATCGTGAACATCCAGCAAGAGCAGCAGCACTTGCGCAACTTATACATGGAGGAGCAGCAGGACGTCTCAATGGCAGCAGCAGGCAAGACCTTGAGCTCAATGGATCTGCTCGATGCAGCGCAAGCGCCAGGTCTCGACCGCCGCTTGACATTCACTGACCGCTTGGCGTCTGGTTCGCGGCGCATGTTGCTTGGTGCATCGAGTCGCGGGTCGTCCATCTCATCTGCCACTAGCGCAAATGTCCGACCGACAAGTGTATCAGGATCAGCGCTGCCACACGGAAGCGCCACGACAATGGACGAGCTGCAGTTTGGCCGACCTAGCGAGTCGCTGCTCTGGATCGACACACTATTGCAGTGCACAGAAGCGCAGAGCGCGTTCCACATCACGTGGTTCAAAGCCGTGGCAGTCGGGACAGTCTTCATGGCGCTCGTTGTGCCGTACTGCATCTCGTTCGACCCGCTCGATCGCTACGGCGCGTTTCAGATCGTCTTGCGCGTCTTGGAGCTCACGTGCGAGGTCGTCTTTGTGTGGGACATCTGGCTCAACTGGAACATGCGCGAAGGCTCAGCATCGATGGAGCTCTACGAGCAGCGCCACCGACTGTCATACAAGAGAGAGCGTCTGTGGTGCGACGTCCTAGCTGCGTTCCCGATCGATCACTTCCTCTCGGACTTTTACAAGTCGCCGTGGTTCCGCATCAACCGGTGCCTCAAGCTCGTGAACTTTCCGTACTACATGGGGGGGGGGTCAAAGAGCCTAACTTGTTGTTTAGGCTGGACTTCTCTCCTGCCAGAGGGAACTACCCAGCATTACTACGTTGTCTAGACTACATGATTGTTGGTCTCTGGCCCAATGTGAGTGGCGGTGTTGC
>JAASFL010000752.1:0-13463 GCA_023333735.1 Globisporangium takayamanum
ACACCAACACCAACACCGACCACAACCACCAAGTCCGCTGCAAGCTCTGCTTGCTTGACGCTCAGCGCACTGCTGACAGGCGCTGCAGCGGTCGCGACTTACACCTGCATCATCTAAAGATCTTCACAGCTCAGCATAGCACAGACCTGGACGCAGCGACTGACTGGAGATCACATGACCGGGTCTGGCAACAACTATAAGCTCACAATGCACTCGTTCCATTGTCGCTTCGTGCTCCAAGTAGTTCATGACAACTCTTAATGATCAGTCTCCATCAGGGTAGAGTTACAGTAACAGTAACTCGACCCTTTCGAATGTGATGTAACCAGATGTAGCATATTCAAGAGGACAGTTGCTATCACAATTGTACTCATTTATGTCACGCACTGAGTGAATTGACCAGCAGTAGTGATCGTGAGAGAGAAGAGCAGTCTGCCGTCACGATGGCCGAGATGGACACGATCGGTGCGTCTCGCCTGCGCTCTCTGTGCGCTGCATCTACTGCTTTATGAGTTTGTGCTGTTGTCTGTGCGCTCGTTGGATCGATATGAGTGTGTGATCTGTTTGCTCGTCGGCTTGCGCTCCAGCGCGTGCACGACACGCACAGTGATTAATCACTCGACTGACGGACGTCTGACTCACTCCTGCGTCTTGCCACCACCGCGCAGGCGGGAAGCGCAAGTTCCAAGAGAACGCGCTGACTGCAAAGGCCGAGAGCGGGACGCTCAAAGTCAAGATCCTGCGCAAAGACCTGCGCAGCGGACCGACTGCGAGCAGCGTCCTCGCGGTGAATCGACTGCAGCAGCAGCAGCACGAGCCGCCGCGGTCGCCGCCCAAGCCCCGGCCGAACCGCAAACACGTGCCGATCTTCTACCAGATCCAGACGCCGTCGACCACGAGTTCGACAGACGAGAGCGTCGCTGCAGGCGTCTCGCAGACGCTGTCGACTACCTCGGACGACCTCAGCCAGTCCCACAGCACGTCCGAGAGCCAGCAGCAGGACGCCACGTCGTCGTACGCTCGGCGCTTCTCGTCCTTACTCTCGGGTCTGAATCTCGATAGCAGCACTCAGGACGCAAGTGCCAGCAGCAGTGCGCTGCCACGACCGCCGGCGTCGAATCCGCTCTTCACACGCAACGACAGCGACGGCACGAGCAGTCTCTTTGGCGACGTCTTGCGCCACGCGTTCCCATCCGCACAGGGTCCTGCGGCGCCACTCGGGAGCTTTGGATCATCGTCATCGTCGTCGTCGCTGTACGCGTCAACTGGTCCTGCAGCTGCGACGCTCGCGTCGCTCTCGTCTGCCGCGATCGACCTCTCGTCCTCTCAGCCACAGTCCCAGCCACAGCCGCCGCCGTACCGGTTCAATCCGTTCACTGCGCTCCAGAGCGCCATTGACGTCCATCAAGCCACGCTGTCTGCGTCCTCAGCGTCCTCCTCTGTATCCGCCGCCCATGCGCCGTACCAGTACCCACACGAGCGGCAGCACAACCGACCTGACGCTCCAATGGACGAAGACACGACAGAGGACGATGCTGAACCAATGGCGGACTTGGGACCGCCGCCGTCGGCGCCACCGGCGTTCACAGTCCAGAACTCGCTCATGGGCGGTGGCATTGAGCTCCAGCCAGTGATCGCGAACGTCAACACGTACAACTTTGACTGGTCGAGCGGCACGGGACGGCCGCGCTCTGGGTCGCTCCCCAACATCCTCGAGAGCGGACTCAGCACGGACAGTGCGGATACAAACAGCAGCACGAGTGCGAGCACAGTGCACATGTGGAAAGAGGTATAGTAGCGGCGCCAGAGCGTCCGAGAACACACGACAGAAGACCAGACGACGTGGGACGCCAAGCGCATTGAACGACAGAAGACGCGAGCCACTGCTGGATGCCTGACGCGCTACCTGCTCGTGACTATCCGAGCCACACGAACGAGAGCGCATCGCCTAGTCGATGCGCGCGAGCGTCCAGAGATCGTCGCCGAGGAAGTGGATCATCTCAATGCCAATGCCCTTGTTCTGCGTGCGACTGTGTCGTACAAAGTAGTGCCCCAGGCAGTACAATTGTGAGTCCACAAAAGTATTCACCAGTGCAGGTGTGTGTACAGAGATATGGATCATACAGTACAGCAACGCACATGTCGTCGGTCGAGAGCGTGAGGATGCCTATTGCCATCGCGTGCTCTTTGCCTTCGGCCATGATCGCGACGGGCGTGCCGGCCGCGAGGTCTTCCGGCATGTCGCCACCTGCAGACGTGAGGCCTGGGCACATGACGTTCGCGCCTGAGAGCACGAACGGAATCGCGCCTTTGTCGGCGCGCACGTGCTTCATGATGTGCGGGACTATGGATGGAGCAGCAGTGGAGGCGCGAGGACAGCGGCTGTGAGGATCAGACGATCAATGGATGCATGTGGATAGACAAACAGATCAATAGACAGAGACGTACTCTTGTGCAGGAGCTTGAGTGTCGGCATGAACGGACCGTCGCGCTGGTTGTAGAACAGCGGCTCGCCGCTCTCGTGCAGTACGATCTGCACGTGGTTCTGGCTGCACGCGAGCATTCGATCGA
Source organism: Globisporangium takayamanum (assembly GCA_023333735.1). Lineage (NCBI taxonomy): Eukaryota > Oomycota > Peronosporomycetes > Pythiales > Pythiaceae > Globisporangium > Globisporangium takayamanum. The sequence goes on from JAASFL010000752.1 coordinate 2,572, forward strand.
TCGATCGATCGAGAAAGAGAGAGAGAGAGAGAGAGAGAGCCATGGCAATGGCAGTCAGTGCATGCCTATGGCTACTGCCGCTCTATCCGGACATACGCATGTGCAGACAGATTGAGAGAGACGCACCACTTGGCGACGACCATCGGCGCTTTCTTGGGCAGGATCTCCTCCAAGTACGGCTCAATGCTCGGGTACTGCTCGAGGATCTTGGCGCGGATCGTGCGCTGCTGCGACGACTTGACCTTGCTGCTCGTGCTCACGTTCTCTTCGACCGTGAACTTCTTGAACATCGTGCTTTGCTACAGGAGCTGCTAGACGAACGAGCGATAGAGATCGAGGACGAGGTTGAGCGTACGAGCGTACGTGGAACTGCTTTGGTTGGACTGCTGAGCAGCTGATTGTACGTGTCAATAAGTTTGACGTGTGGATAGCAGGTCAAGCTTTGCCACATCTGTGAAACATATCGATTTTTTAGCTCCAATTGCCAATTGCTCCATTTGCGTGACTGCGAGACACGCCAGTGCGTCCAGCAGCAGTCGAGCAGCTCATCGTGTCTGCGCCTGTGTCCGCTGATCCACTCGTCCATTGATCTCCGCAATGGCCACAGCAGCAGCAATGTCCCCAGACGCGTCCTGGTCGTTTGTCGACGTGCGCGTGCCGCCTGGTGCGCTCGGTCTGATCGTGAGCAAGCGCGCAGACGGCTGCGTCGTCGTCGACGGCTTTCGTCCGACTGGTCCACACGGTGAGCCCAGCGTACTGCAGCAAGACGGCCGCGTCGTGCACAACAGCATCCTCCTCGGCGTGAACGAGCACGACTTCTCGGCCGCCGCGCTCTCGTTCGACAAGATCCGCGAGATCCTCATCAACACGTCGTCGCTCGACCGCATTGTGCGGTTCCACGTCCCGCCGTCAGCGCCAGCAGCTACCGCCAATGCCACCGCCACACAGCCGCCCACTACCACAGCTCCAGCTCCACAGCCGTCCATGTCGACGCGCCGCTTTGACGACGAGTACGTCATGGGCAAAGAGCTCGGCGCCGGGACGTTCTCGGTCGTGCGCGAAGCGACGCACCGCACCACTGGCGCCAAGTTCGCGGTCAAGTGCATCAAGCGCGCGGAGCTGTCAAAAGACGACTTCGAAGCGCTCATGCTCGAGGTCGCGATCCTCCGGCAGATGCAGCACCCGCACATCGTGAAGCTCTTTGACGTCTTCCAGGAGACGCAGCACTACTACCTCGTGACCGAGTTCATGGCCGGCGGCGAGCTCTTTGACCGCATCGTCGAGAAGAACTTCTACAGCGAGCGCGAAGCCCGCGAGCTCGTCAAGATCCTCTTGCGCACGATCCAGTTCTGTCACGACGCGGACGTTGTGCATCGCGACCTGAAGCCCGAGAACCTCTTGCTATCGAGCAAAGAGGACGCTGCGGACATTAAACTTGCGGACTTTGGCTTTGCCAAGCGCGTGCAGATGGACAGTGAAGGCTTGGCGACGGCGTGCGGCACGCCGGGGTATGTCGCGCCGGAGATCCTCCAAGCGCGGCCGTACGGGAAAGAAGTGGACATCTGGAGCATCGGCGTGATCACGTACATCCTCTTGTGCGGCTACCCGCCATTCCACGACGACAACCAGGGCCTGCTCTTCCGCAAGATCAAGTCGGGGCGGTTCCAGTTCGACTCGCCGTACTGGGACAACGTCTCGGACGAAGCGAAGGACTTGATCAACAAGATGCTCGTTGTGAACCCTGTGGAGCGCTGGTCCGCTGCGCAGCTCCTGGCGCACAACTGGATCGCCGACTCGAACGTGAACACCGTGCAGCTCACGGGCGCGCTCATTGAGCTGCGCAAGTTCAACGCGCGGCGCAAGTTCAAAGCCGCTGTGAGCACAGTCAAAGCCACGATCTCGCTCACGAAGAAGCTCGCGATGCTCGGTCTGAGTCCGCGCGCAGAGGCGACGGAGGCACCGACAGCTGAGAGCCAAGAGCCTGAGACACCATCGGACAAAGCGAGTGCTGAAGACGAAACAGAGGAGGACGCCGAGACGAAGACCGACGACGCAGCGCTGACAGCAGTGACGCCGCCGCCTGCACCGGCACCGACCGTGCTGTGAGCGACTCACTGTCTCTAGTGGCGTCCAAAGAGATCGACGCACGGACGACCGACCGAGACACCATTGCAACTACCTTGGCGTCCAATTCGCCATCTCGAGGATCTCCTAGTTCCAGCCTCTGGGCTCCTGACCGATCCGTCTCAACTCCAAACTCTTCTCTCTCTTCTCTCTCCATCTAAACCAAATCCTACACTTTGCCTCTCATCTTCGTACTCGGTACTCGACCTCACGCCCTTCCGACTCGTGAGGCTTGCGTCTGGAGTCGTCCTGAGACGGCGGAAATAGGCGACTCGACCTCTGAACGACCTCTGAACCTTGTCGACCTTCCAGCAGCAGCAGCAGAGACGCTTCACCACTGCTCGGCAGCGCACTCGAGCACTCGCAGTACGTTTGCAAAGCCTTCCGCCGTCTTACACGCTCGACCACTATGCTCAAGACGCTGTTTGGTCGCCACAAGACCGACGCACCGCCCGTGTCGTCACCAAGTGCGTGGAGTTATGTCACGAGTGCGCTCGGTGCGAGTCCGCGCGCGGCAGTCGACTGGAGCGACTGGGAAGTCGTGCAAGTCGGCGTGCCACCTGGTCCACTTGGGATCGTCCTCGATGGCACGTGCCTCACGGCTGCAGTCGTGGACGAGTTTTGCGACCTACCTGACGGCCGCAAAGGCGCGATCGAGCTCCACGGTGGCGTGCCGCTCGGGAGCGTCCTCATGAGCGTCAACGAGTTCGAGCTCCTCGCTGCGCGCAAGTCGATGCTCGAAGTCGGTGACGTGCTGCGCGACAGCGGCCACTTGCGGCGCGTCATGAAGTTCAAAGTGCCGCCGCAGCCAAACACACCGACTGAGGCGGCAAGCAAGCGTAGCTCCGACAAACAGTCGCTCTTAGGCGGCGCACAGAGCTCAGACAATGCGCCAGTCGTCGCAGTTCGCAAGCCGTCGGTCACGGACACGATCAGTACAGTGTCGATCGCAGTGATTGTGAAAGGACCGCCGCTCGAGTCGCAGCCTTGCGGCAAGTCGCTCGATGGCAAGTTCGTCACAGTGGACGTGCCATCAGGACCGCTCGGGCTGAACCTCGATGGCGCGACGCCAGATCGCGCAGTCGTGCTCGGCTTCGTCTCGCTCCCAGATGGTTCGAAAGGCGCGCTCGAAGCACACGGCGGTGTCAAGCTCGGCTCAGTGCTCGTTGAAATCAATGGCGAGAGCGTCGTGAAGCTCCCGCTCGATGCTGTGCGCGCCGAGCTCAGTGCGCTCAGCGCCGAGCCGCGTCGCCTTGTATTTCGCTTGCCGCAGTCGCTGTCGAAGCGGCAGTCGCAGCGCATGCTCGAGACGCAGCACAAGACGGCGACGCGACCTGCGTCAATGGTCAAATTGCGTGTCGAAAAAGACCTCGCGAAGCGCCGGAAGCTCGAGCTTGCACTCGTGATGAAGCATGACAAGCGCGCGATCAAGCGCGGGGAGTGCTGGTTCCTCCTCGACGCTGCGTGGATGCGGCGGTGGGTCGCGTTTGTCGGCCAGGACGGTCCATTGCCAGGTCTGATCTCGAACGACGCACTGCTGCAGCCCGAGTGGCGCGAGCGCTTGAGCGGCGACCTCCCTGGCAATCCCGAGACGCCGCGCGAAGGGCTCACGACTCCAAACGACTACCGCTGTGTGAACCCCATGGTCTGGAGCATCCTGTCGGAGCTCCACGGTCCAGGCGACGCACCACTTCTTGCTCGGTGCGTTCCCGTCGTAGCATCACTGGAGTTGCCAAGTCGTTGTGTGAGTGTCCACTGACGCTACCGTCCTGTGCGTGTGTTGCTATCGTCGCCATGTAGATACGTCGTCGCCATTGCCGCTGAAGAGGTGGACGCTGAGAGCGTCACTGCGATCTTGCGCGAGCCGCAGCCGACTGCATTGGCGCTTGTGCAGGAGCTGCTGAGCCACTGCCGCACTGAAGTCGTCGAGAACTGACTGCAAGCGCGAGTGCGACGTGCGCCTTGGAGCCGAGACTAGGGGCACTGAAGTGCAGCCACTGCTTGCACAATCTATCAAAGCCTCTCATGTATGAACCACCATCACCACTCGACTCGCTCTCTCTCTGTGTACGTGTAGCACTAGTGACTGCTCTCGCTTCCTCTACTAGCACCTCTCTGCATATGTGATAGTGAGAGTGGCACGTCGCCGAAAGGACGCTCAGTCGCGGAAGAAGCGCGCGAGATGCTACTGGAGGTCGAGCGTGAGCCGTCGCCGCGGGCAGGAGATGGCAGCAGCACATCCAAGCGCACAGCGACAGCACCTGCATGTGGCGCTACGAGCAAGAACGCAGCGCCGCCGCTGCTGCTTGAGCTCGCGTTCGGCAAGCAGATGCTCCAGGGGCGTGACGAGTGGCGCGATGTTGCCGATGTAATCCGCTCGAGCTTCCTCGTCGTCGCCAAAGAGCTCAAGCGCCACGAGAAGCGCCTGCGTGTGCTTGAAGCGCGTCTGCAGCAACAAGCACAACAGCAGACGCAACAAGTGGACGACTCGACACGCTGGACGCTTGTGCAGACGCAGATGCAGCTCTTTAGTGACGAGCTCCAGCTGCTCACTGCGTAGCTCAAGGCGAGTGACCATAGCACGCGAGAAGCGGCAAAGGAAGATCTTGTACGAGTAAAGCAGTCGATGCGGCGCAGCCAGCAGCGCGCAGACGACCGCCTTGGTGTGTAGCAAAGAGCGTCGAGAGTACTGTGCTTGTGAAGAGCATGTGGCGCTGACGCTTGTCGTCTGTGTGGTGTCTTGATGCAGCTCGTCTCCAGGATCGTGTCGTGGCTCTCGAAGCAAAGATCGCTGCGACTGAGCTGCCGCTGGTGTCTGCGCAAACGACTGTCGTCAAGGCGTCAAGCGAAGCGAGTGAGAAGGAGACGCGGTCCAAGATGCCTGAGCAGGAGGCTGTAGCGAGCAGCTCACGGACTGAAGGCGCAAGCGACAGCACTCGATTGCTTCAAGAGCCAAGGACTCAAGACACAGAAGGTCGCTGTGACGCGTCTGCTTGTCAGCTGCAGTCGCCAGCAGAGAGCAGCTCGCTCCGAGAGCTCGTGGAGAGGCAAAAGCAGAGCCAGAACGAGATCCGTCGGCTTCAGCTCGCACTCGCAGCGCACGGCCATCGCGCCATGGCACAAGCGAACAGGACCAAGAAGTGCGTACGTGATGTCGCCAGATCTGCTTACAAGAGCACTAGCCACGGCGAGAAGGCTCGTCCGGACGATCCAGTTGCTGTAGCTACAAGATCACAAGCGCAGCCCGAAGAAGAAGCGATAGTTGGTGTACTTGAGCATCAGCGCACTGACTCCACCGCTCAAAGTGCGGAGACCCGAGCAGCTACTGCCACTGCCACAGCGACACCGAGACCATCACGAGCACCTTCGACGTCGCACTCGACACTGCGAGCACGGTGCGCAATCGCGCGCGCAAAGCAGCAGGAGAGTCTCTATCGCTTGCGTGCGCAGCAGCAGTGGCAGGAGAAGCAGAGTCCTAAGTAGCAGTAGGTCGTGTTCATGTCAAACAATTGGCTCTATGTGGATGCGACGGCAAGGAAGAGCTGCAGTGGTGGCGACTGATGCGCAATGCACTCGGCACTAGCATCAGCGAGAGACCGAGCGCCATTGCACATGAGCTGCTGCATGCCGTCAGTCACAAGCGCAATGGCTTCAGGTAGCGACACCACGTGCGCGAGCTCAAAGATGCGCAAGCGCGCAGCTTGCCACACGAGATCGCTTGCGTCTCGGTTCTTCTTCTTTTGCTGCTGCTGGAACGCATTCGCGCCGCACGTGAGCGTGAGCAGCCATTGGCGGAGCTCTGCAGCACTCGCTGCAACGAACGACACAATGTGTTGCCGGAGCAAGTGCGCATCGTCCGAGTCGTCAGAGGTGTCGCCACTGTCGCTGTCTTGGTTCGGCGATGAAGGAAGTATCGTCGTTGCATCGCTTGGGCTTGGACTAAGCAGCAAGGAGAACACGCATGCGCTGCGGACGACGATTTGTTGGATCTCGACAAGTGCGACGCTTGCGATGCACTGCAAGTTGTCCTGACTGCCGTCACAAGCGCCTTCGGTTGCAGCTGCTTGGAGCACCTCGAGTGTGGATCCATCGCGAGTTAGTCGGAGCACGACTCGCTGCGACTGCGAAGCCACTGGTGATGGCGGCGAAGATGCTGCCACGATCATCTCAAAGACTCCGCCGCGCTTGGCTTCGTACACGCCTTCGAGGTAGCGACTCTGCGAGTGAAGTGACAAGACATCAGGTCAGGGTACAAGACAATGGAGTGATCGACGGCTCGCACTCCAGTAAAGAGATCGACAAACACACACACAAACTGGACCTGTGAGTGCTCGATGCGCTTGGGCAGTGGTGTCTCCGCCACTTGAGGCGTGAACGCTATGCGCCACTGCAGTAGCTCCTGCTCAGCAATGACCAGCAGCATCGAGTTAGTTGCCAGAGCGATGGATGTAGCATCCGTGAGCGACTCTAGCGCAGCGATCGACCGCTCCATGCGCACGTGGTGTCGACTCACACAGAAGATCTGCTGCGCGCGTCTTGGATGCAGCGGCAGCAGCGTTGCGTCCTTGTGCTGCTCCATCGCTCTTTGTGATCAGATCGAAGACGACGTTTGGATAGCGACCATTGAACAGACTCCAGATCACAAGCATTGCTCAAAAGTACAGCATCAACAGACGACTAACTGGTTGACTGCATGCGCGCGCGATGGACACTGCGATGGCAACGAACGGATCCTTTGACGAAGCGAAGCTCGCAGCGCTGGCAAAGCAGGTGCCCGTGGATCTCCAGATCTTGCGGCTGCGGCTGCGCTTTGGGCTTCCACAGTCGCTTGTGTTCGGCCAGCGCTTTCGCATTGCGCTCGAGCTCGTGAACGAGATGAGGCAGTCAGTGGCACTGAGTCCTACACAGCGCGAAGGTCTCTCGATCCGCATTGCTCATGAGCTGTCAAAGGACTCGGCACTCAGCAGCAACGCGGACGTGGAGCTGACTGTGCGCGAAGTGTGCGTTAGTAGCAACGCCCATCAACGACAGCAGCGCAAGTGCCGCGCGTGGAGCTTCGACGCAGTTTTCACACGCAAGCGGCAGTCTTCAGATGCGTCCACACAGAGCATGAACGGCGTCTCGTTTCAGGCAACAACAGAGGGACACTGCAGTGCAGAGGCGCCACTGAAGGCAATCCTCTCGATCCAACTGCGCAGACAAGGCACTAGCACGAGCAGCAGCTCGAGTGACAAGAGCGCTCTCGAGACACCCGAGCAGGAGCAGGCGCAAGAAGACAAGACAGCGGCATTGACTGCCAGTGCGTTCCACTTCGCGTTCCAGCAATTTTGTGTCAGCAGCATATGGCTCGACGCCTCGACACTCGTGTTGGCATTGCACTCGCAGCCGATCGAGCTCAAGAGGTCCACAGCGGATGCCATCGCGTCTCCTAGTCCTGCGACAACAACATCGTCAACGACGTCGGCTACGAACCTCTGCCGCCGCGTGTTTGCAATCGAGTCGCTCGCATCTTCTAGCCCCTCGCTTTCTCCAGCGACGACGACAGCGACTCCAACAGCAGCATCATCCACTCCCAAGCAGCAACTGGTTGAGATCACAGAGAACTATGGCGACACGATGGGTGCGTACATCTGGGACGCCTCGATCCTCCTCTCCTACGCGCTCTGCCATGCGAGTCGCGACAAGGCTTCGTTCAGCGGCGTGCTCGAGCTCGGTGCAGGCTGCGGACTGTTCGCTGCAGTGTACATCGCGCTCCATGGCGTCTCGACGCACGACGCACTGCCTCGTCAGCACCACCATGTTGTGCTCACTGAGCGCGCCGAGAGCATTGGTCTCCTCGAAGCGAACCTCCAGCACAACCGCATCGGCTCGGACCACGAAGCTCTTGCTGTGACTGTCGCGCCGCTGGTCTGGGGCAGCAGCCCACCTGTCGCACTCGCAGCGCTGCTCGACAGTGTCTGCATCGACGCGATCTTTGCCGCCGACGTGCTCTACAGCTGGAGCGCCCACGAAGCGCTGCTCACGTCGCTCGGCGCTTTCGTTGCACAGCAAGAGCGGCGACATCAGCGCACATCGGACCACGCACCGCCGACAGTTGTGACAATTGCGCACAAGCACCGCAGTCGCACGACGTCTGCGCAGCTCGAACGCGCCGTCCAGCGCGACTACAGTCAGATCTGCGCAAGTGCGAAGACAGGCGCGTGTGCGTGGACGCACTGGCGCGTCACTCGCACTGCACGACTCGGTGTAGTCGATCTACTCGAGCTTCGACGCGCAAGCACCACTGAAGCAGCAGACACAGACGTGTATGACGACGCATAGACTGGCATTCTCCTGCACACACAACAGTCGCTTTCCCTACAGACGCGTGCTCTTGTATCCGATCTTACGACCGCGTCGTGCACTTGTCTCGGAGCTCGTTTGCGAGGATCGTGGCCTTTGGGTGCGTGGCTTTGAGAATCGTGTTCACGTCGCCTTCGCTCACTGGCTCTGCGTTGATGTCGAGGACGAACCTGGTTACAAGAGAGCAAAGAAGGGTGAGACTTGCTCTTGTATCCGAACGATACAGTACACCAGTCAGTCTGTCCATCTATTCGTTGTACGTACCGAGGAAGCGCTGGTGCGCGCGTCGTGCCGTGGAGCTCGAGGAAGAGACACCAGACCATCGGTGTGACGCATCGGTAGTGCTTTGAGAGCTCGAGTCCCGCGCGCGGCGCGTCTGGACGCCCGATCTCGAGTCCGTCCAAGCGCGCTTCCCACTGCGGCTCGAGCAAGTGCTCGTTTGCGATCGGTCCAGGGAGCGGACCGCCGCGCGCAGCAAAGTTCACCCACGCAGTCATCCAGAGCGCGTCGACGACGAACCAGCACTCGTGGCGGTCGATCACCGCTTTGTCGTACTTGACCACGAGCGCGAGCTCGAGCTTCCGGCGCCGCACGAGGTCTTCCACGAGCGGCACAGGCGCAGCGCGCGGCGTCTTGGGCTTCACGAGCGCCGTGCGCGGCAAGCGGAACGTGAGCGTCCGCGATGGCGACTCGCGCAAGTCGCTCAGCTTGGTGCGAATCGCATCGAGCGTCCAAGTCGAGACGTCGTCATCGTTGATCTTGACGAGGACTGAGCCCTTGAGGACACCGCCATGGGTTTCCAAGGCGCCGATCGCGCCGTCTGGAAGTGGCGCAAAGCCAACGACGACTGCGTGGTTGAGCACAGCGCCGTCGAGGTTCAGTCCCAGCGGTCCAGCTGGTGCATCAACTGTGACAAACCGGTCCGGTGCAGCAGCAGTTGAAGCGCCAGACGCACTGACGTCGTCAAAGAGCATCGTCTCGACACTCGCGGGCGCATTCGCCTTGAGCGTCGCGAGGTTTGGGAGCGCGGGCATGGACTTTGGGAGGCTCTTGGGCATGCTCGGGAGCGTGAAGCCGCGGAAGCTCCACGCTTTCTTTGCACCAGATGAAGAGGACGGTGGCGCTGGTGCAGCGCTGTCTGCGCTGCTGCTTGGAGCAGTCGTAGCGATCGGGACGGGCGGTGGCAGCGTGGCGTCGCTGCTGCGGAGCTCGTCGTACGAGCCTTCGAGTGGCGTTGGCGATGCCAGTGGCGACAGCGCAGCAGCTGCAGTCTTTGTCGTCTGTTCGAACGGCTCGCTATCGCTGAGCGCAATCGACGCTGGGCTCACGAGCGCGAGCTCCTGCGCGAGTGCAGCGTCGTCCGTCCACTCGGTATCGTCAGCCTCTGGTGGCGGTGTAGCGATGGATTTGGACGGTGGCGTCGCGCTCTTGGCCACTGGCACTGGCACTTTGAAGCGCAGTGCGCGCTCGAGGTGTGCGGTCTCGCGCAGCACTTGGCCGATCTCTGCGAACGTCATGTCGCCTTCGGTGAGGTCGTAGTGGTTCACGCGCACGAGGATGCTGCCGGGCAGCACGCCGCCGTGGAGCTCGACTGCGCCCTTTGCACCATGCGCGTCGACAGGCGCAAAGCCCTCGAGCACTGCCGCGTTGCGCTCTGCGCTGTCGAGCAGAATGCCGAGCGGTCCTGGTGGCACGATGACGTCAATGAGCTGCCACGAGATGCGCACGTCCGTGAACTCTTCGCCTGCAGCTGCAGCGACGCGTGGAGAGAGCGTGAGCATCGAGCCAGACGACTGCGAGTGCGCAGAGGAGGACGAGGACGACGTCTTGGGGCTGCGGCGCGCGGCGTCGTCGTCTGCAGAAGCAGCGCGAGGTGAAAGTGCCGACATCATTGCGATGAGGTACGTCTCCTGATATGCACAAGCCAATTGCTGCTGAGCTGTTCTCTCCCAGCAATATTTTCTCGTTGTTTGATACATTAGACAAGACAAAAGAGCGAAATAGAAATAGACTTGACTGCTGTATGCCGCGGGATGGGTGCACATTCAAGTCACTAAAACGGGTCTTAATTGATATATTTTGAGTTTAGAACTGGAATGTTGACTTTGTAAAGATCTGGCAAACTGTCATCGCTGCAAACAAGAGTGCTCAGGCAAACAAGAGTGCTCAGGCAAACAAAAGTGCTCAGCGTCACCATGTGCTCGTTGTGACAAAGACGTGTTGTGAGAAGCTCACATCACATTTTTATCTTGTGTTGTCGACTTGCTTTGCTAATAGAGGAGATATACAGTGCGCGTCAAAAAGTTAGGGACAGGGTAAAAAAATCAGAAATCGGTCGATTTTTCTTCGAAAATGCATTTGCGAGCGTGATTTTTTGCGAGATGATAGAGCGTATTGCGCTCTATTTGGTGATAAAATTTGAGCTC
>JAASFL010000753.1:0-13459 GCA_023333735.1 Globisporangium takayamanum
CCACTCAAGTCGCCTTCCTCTCCTCTCTCCGGCCGTCCTCTCGGCACCAAGACCCCCTCCAAGCAAGGCAATCGGCTCACTTGTGTGAGACCCTTTGCGCTGGAGTCCAAGCTTCCTCAAGACCCGTGTGGGACTCAGTGTTGTTCAACTGCTCGGCAGTTCGGACTGGCCTGAGGGCCCATTACACGTCACGTCTTGCAGCTCCGTTCTGTTGTGCAGCATCGCACAACCAAGACATCGCTTCCTCAGGCCGCACGTGTACGCCGCAGTGACGGGTAGCCCCGTTACAGCTGGTGGTTGGCTGAGAGTGTGTCGCAGCACACTCTCAGCTATTCAAAGGCCAGCATTGCTTGTAAGGCCGTGGGCACCTCCGCCCGCGGCGCAAATGAACACAGAGTTGAATTTGCCCCGTTACACATTCCCTGCTCCTGGCTTCATCTCGGCGGCATATCTGCGCCGCATTTCGGAGCAGATACCTAATCCTCGGAGTCCGTGCTCTTTCATCAGTGGCATCAGCACAACCTTGGCGCGATTCGTAAGGGTTGCCACGAACTACATGTTACACCCGTGTATCTCTCTTGAGCAGACATCACGCTGAGACCACATCGAGTCGCCGAGCAGGCTGCGCTCCGTACCCCGTTAACTTTTGCACACACCGCCAGCGACTTGACGCCATGTGCATCTTCGTCGGCGCGTCGCTTTTCTTGCACAATCTCAATGATGAAAGCCGGCCGACTTTAATGCACCAGTGCACACGCATCTTTTCATTAACCGTCACCGACATGTCGAACGTTTCCGAGAGTAGATCACAGAGTTCGCATATAGCGAACGGTGCTCGACGAGTCAAATACAGTTGAGGTCTCAAACGCAACTGCTATCGAAGCGAAAGTTCGGTCTTTTAGTTTTTGCGTTTGTTGAACTCGAAATTCAGTAGAATCGATCTTATATATATTGCGAGTATCGTTCTCCTCCTGACATCCAGTTTTGTTCAATGATACTGAATGCACCTGCGTTTTATCACTACCACAATCGCTACTTGAAAAATGCCCTCAAGGAAAAGGCGCAGCAGCAGTGAATCCAGCTGGCTCATGCCTTCTTCTGCGCCACATGTGCGCTGTGTATGCTGTGGGTGCTGGCTGTTGCGCGCGCGTGCGAAGAGCTACTCACCATGCATGGCGGTCGCGCCTGCCAAGAACGCGCGCTGACTCGGACCATTTCAGACTCGACCCGCGCACGCGCACGTCTCCTCTCGCGCCGCGCGAGCAACCGCCCACCCAAGCCACCAGTCCAACTACTACACACTACGATTAACGCGCTGCGATGCGTCTCCCGCTGCTGCTCCTCGCCGCCTCGACGGCACTCGTGGTCCCAGCGACGTCGGTCCGCGCCGCTGCGTGCGCTGGTGACGTGCTCGTGGTCGCGTTCAAGGGACTCGACGTGAACAACGAGCTCATCGAGTGCGTCAAGCAAAACAACTTTAACGCCGCGCTGTCGGGCAAAGTGGACCTCGCGAGCGTCCAGCAGGGCTCGACGCCCGCTGAGATCAACAAGATCTGCCACTCGAGCGCCTGCATCAAGGTCGTCTCGACGCTCATCGGCAGCAAGAACTTTGACTTGACCGACTGCACCGTCGGCAATGGCATCGTGGTCAAGAACGAGCTGCTGAACCTGAACGAAGCGTGCAAGGTCATCAGTAGCGGTGGCGGCGGTGGTGGTGCGACCACGCCTGCGCCAACTGGTAATGGCACAGCGTACTCGCCTGCACCGACGACGACAACTGCACCGACTCCTGCTGCGAGCGCAACGCCAGTGCCGACGACCCAGACGCCAGCTGCAACGACTGTGACTCCGACCCAGACGCCAGCTGCAACCACGGCGGCCCCAACACAGGCACCTATGACACCGACCCAGACGCCAGCAGCGACGACTGCGACCCCTGCCGCGACGACTGTCACACCGACCCAGACGCCTGCCACAACGACTGTCACACCGACGCAGATCCCGAACCAGACGCCCGCCGCGACTGGGAAGTTGACAATGCCGCCAACTCCTGCGCCAGTGCAGACCCCAGCGGCGACGACAGCGGCGCCTGGGACCTCCACTCCAACGGGTGGTGCGACGGCAGCACCTGGAGCCCCAACGACTGCACCAGTGACCTTGTCGCCTGCACCGACGACAGCGTCGCCGACTGGACAGAACGCCACGCCGGCTCCGCAGCCAACGCCGAGCCAGAGCGCGACGCCAGTTCCGTCTGCGCCAATCGTGACGCCGACTGCGACTTCGACGACTGCGCCTGCGCCTCAGGCGACGCCGTCGACGCCGATCACTGCTGCGCCGACTTCTCCTGCGAAGCAGAACACGCTGCCAGGTGGCAAGCCGACTGCCGTCACGCCGAGCCCGTCGACGCCCAAGGGACCGCAGATCTCGACGGACTTTTCGAGCCTCACGCCTGCAAAGCCCGAGAAGGTCCACGGTGTTGACCTGACGCCTGCGACACCAGCGCCGTCGGTTGTGAAGCCAGCCAAGGGCGGCAAGGGCACTACGCACTGCGTCTAGAGAGCAAAGTGTGTGTGGGAAAAGGAGCTTGGAGCAAGTGCCGCTCTGTGCATGTGGGTATGAAGAGAGAGAGTGTGAATGAGCTATGAACGAGAACGAGAAAGAGAGAGCTAGTGCCAAGACCCCAAGCAATATGCGATGTCCAGTTTCGTGTTCTAGTCTGATCGCTTGAGTGTGTTGATACTGTCTTGAGAGCAATCGCGTTGCGATGGTTGTATAACGATGTACAACGGCGGCTTGCTCTCGTACCGGTATGTCACTCACATCGATCAGGTCTCATTGAGCGAGTTCCAGCAGCACGAACACGGCGAACGAGAGCGATGTGCGCGCAGTCGTCTTCGCCAAGACCAAGAAGACCAGTAGGAGCACGCATTGTCCGAGTCGGAGCACTCGCGCCACTCACACTCGCGCCGCCAGCACGACCACGCACTCACGACCATCAGCAACATAGACGATCGAGCAGCTCCAACCGCGCCTCGAAGACTCGCGAGACCTGGCGGCGGCGGCCGTGAGCTCAGGCGACCTCGAGTTCATACTGGTACTTAATTGGTGCGTTGATACTTATTCGGTGCCAGCTGATACCAATCAACCATCACCAGCAAAAAGACTCAATCCACCAAGCAAAAATGGCAAGCGACGCGAGCGTCGAGCACGAGCTCGAGGCGCTCAAGTGCAACAGCAGCGAGCAGCAATGTGCTTCTCCGGTGAAGGCGCCAAGCGACGTCAGCGCCAAGCGTGAGGTCGAGCCGGTCGCGAGCAGCAGCGCGCAGCAAAGCGCTTCGCCTTCAAAAGAGACAAGTGATAACAGCGCCAAGCGTGAGCTCAAGCTCCTCGAGGGTGTTGGTGCGTAGCTCTGCGCTCTGTCATTGCTCGGCACATTCGTGAACGCTCACTGACCAGAAGAGACCTATGCATGCGCTGTGGGGCCTGCAGTTGCCGTCGAAGCAGCGATGCCTGCGAAGAAAGCGAAGCGCTTGCGGAACCAGGTGCGTGCCAGTCGTTCAGCCATCTGCATCGCTCGCAATCACTTGCAGTGCATGACCACTTGCTCGCTTATGACTGTCTACAGACTCCAGAGCAGCGCATCGCTGCTGCGTATCGTCTCAAGATCGAGCTGTGCGCAGGCACTGGCGACGCTCGCGGGGCGCTCGAGCTGTACCAGGAGATGAAAGCTGCCGGCGTCTCGATCCACCAGTACGTCTTCCGCGTCGTGATCAACGTATGTGCCAAGGCCGACGCGTCGCTCGAGCTCAAGCGCGAGGCGCTAGCGGTGTTCGAGGACATGAAAGCGGACGCAGCGTTCGCCAAGGGCGTGGACGAGAGCATCTACAGCACGCTCATCAAACTCTGCAGCAAGGACCGGGACTTTGCGCGCTGCCACGCGCTGCTCGACGAGGTCGAGGCGAAGCAGCTCGCGACCAAGCTCCGGACGTTCGCGCCGCTGCTCCAGGCGTACAGCGACGCTGGCGACTTGGCCAACTGCCTCGCAGTCAAGCACAAGCTCGCAGCGCACAAGCTCGAGCTCACGGAGCCTGAGTTCGTCGCGCTACTGCGTGTGTGCACGACTGTGGGCGACGCTGCGCAGTTCTACGCCGTGCTGGACGAGTACCGCGACGTGGTCGAGAAGCCGAGCTTGGCCGCGTGGCCAGTGCTCAAGGACTGGTTTGCCAGGTACGACGCGACTGCTACGAGGCGCTGTCTTCTGTGCTCTGTGGTGGCTCACACTGTGCGCTATTGTGCTTCCTCATAGTGAAGCGGCACAGGTCAACGGCAAGACGTGGACGTGCCGCACTGGTACAGTGGATGATGCTGGCGTGTGCTCTGCGACCGGCAAGCAACTCGCGTCCATTGAGCTCACGCCAGAGCACGAGACTGCGCTGCTCGAGAAGGTGCGACGTCCAGTCACTTGCTGCGCACTAGTCGCGACAGAGCAGAGGCGCTAAGCGTTTGTATGTGCGAATGGAACCGCAGATCGAGAGTCTCGTGCGCACGGACGTGAAGCGCACGGCGCAGTGGAGCGAGTTCAAGACGTGGCTCGACGCACACGGCCCATTTGACGTCGTCATCGATGCTGCGAACGTCGGGTACTTTAACCAGAACTACGCCGGGTACGCTGCGTCTTGGAGAGGATCGACTCTTGCTCGTGGCAGATGACGACGACGTGACTGACTCTGTGCATCTTTGGCTAATGCGATCAATTTCTAGTGGCGGCTTTAGTTACTCGCAGATCAAGACGCTGCTCACGCACTACGAAGAGCAGCAGAAGCGCGTGCTCATTGTGCTCCACTGGCGCCGGACGCTCGACGACCAAGTGCCCGAGGAAGACCGCGCGATGGTCGCGGAGTGGGCTGCGAGCCACAAGATGTTCAACTGCATGCCAGGGAACAACGACGACTGGTACTGGCTGTACGCGGCCGTGAAGCTCGGCGGCCGCACGCTCGCGGTCACGAACGACGAGATGCGCGACCACCACTTCCAGATGATCCACAACCGTGCGTTCGTGCGCTGGAAGGAGCGCCACCAGACGCGCTACGACGTCAACGACTTTACCTGGCGGCTCCACGAACCCACGGCGTTCTCCGTGCGGCCGCAGCGCATTGGCGACGGCGCGTGGCACTTTCCACCGGCAGCACCTGGCTCTGAGACGTGGCTCTGCTTTACGCTCGAGGGCGACGAGAGCACTAAGGATGCAACGGCTAACAACGCGATCAAAGACGCTACCGAGACTGTAGCGGTGGACGTGATGGAGGAAGCTAAAGCAACTGACGCCGCAGTGGCGGCAGAAGCAGTGGTGGTCTCGGAAGCAGAAGGAGAGACCACGGCATCAATGGAAGTGGAAGTCGAAGCGGTGATGGAGGTCGACGAAAGCGAGACAGCGCAGTAGGAGCAACAGCAAGCGACGAGCACCAACCAACGCTAGCGTAGACTTCAGCACACACTTGCTCCTCCATACACAAGATTAGAGAACCCAAACAAACACAGCATCGTGGTCTGTGTTCGTTGTGCACAGTGAACAGAAAGTAGCGAGCGAGGTGCATGCGAGTTTGTCATCATTGCTGTGTGCTATGTGCATGTCTTGAGATCTCAACCGAAGACAGGATCAGGTTCAACTCAAGTCATAGGACCGACAAGAGTGCTTGCGTGTCGAATTCGTCACGTGAGAACATGTGAGATCTCAACCCGAGACAAGACTTGTTCAAACGATCGCCATCGTCGCGAGAGCGAGAGCAGAGCGTCTTCGCGGTTGGTAGTCTTGCATCACTCCTGGCGTGCTCACTATCGGCACGCTCTCTCGAAGTCACCTGCTAGGGCAGGCAGCTCGTTGCCAAGACAGAGATGGTATGAGCACTTGACTCGACATACGGCGCATGCATTCGCGCGCGTTGACACTGCAGCACCGCAAAGAGCGATCGCTGGTTGACAGAGTGAACTAGCTCTCTGAGCTTGAGAGCTTGAGAGGGTCAAGAGAGGCCAAAGCCGAGTGCCGAGTGTCGAGATGTGTGTCAACCAACGCACAGGAGCTCGTCTCAAAACAAGTGTGAAGACCAAAGGTGTTGGCGCATGTGCGAGTGCGTGTACATGAAGCACATGGGCTCGACTTGGCGGCAATATCGCCGCTAGTGACTCGATCCTTGACACAGCATGCATTGTGTTGAACTGACACAACGCACTGGCTTCTCACACATGGATCACATGGTTGTTGCTGTCGCATGCAATGCACGCACACACGCGCGCCTTTTCATTAGTGTGCATTGCATGATGCAGTAGTCCTACCTACCAGCTTCGAGCGAGTCCACGCATGTGCACACGACGACCGATGTGCGAGATCTGCTAGTGTGTAGTAGTGCGCATTCTGCGCGCAGTGCCTCCATGTTGCCGTTGTTGGTCATTGTTGTTGGACATTTCACGTGTACTATCTTCATCTTCTTCTCAAGCTCCGGATCCCAAAGTCCACCGTGCACTTGCACGTCGCCGCCTCGAAGCGCCCCGCCTCGCCCAAGACCGGCCGACCGCCCGCGCTCACCGAGGACCAGAAGCGTGCGATCTCCGAGTAGTCATATAAGGACTGTAGCAAGTCGGTGCGCGTGCTGGCAGAGGAAGCGAGGCGCGAGTTTGGCGTCGAGGTCTCCACGACCACCGTGTGGCGGATCTTGAACGACGCCAAGAACGCGCCACCTGGCGCCAACGATGCGTACTTTTTTCGAGACAATGAAGCGTCGCTCGACGCGATCTTGGACCTGTTCGATCAGGCCAAGAAGTCGATTGATGTCATCATGTACATCATCTCGTCGGAGCGGGTGCGTGTGGCGCGTGACTCTGGCTTGCGAGACCTCTGCTTTGACACTTGACGTTCGCAGTGGCATGTGGTGTGAAAACAGGCTGTTAAAGTTGATCGAGTGTCACGAACGACACATCAAGGTCAGAGTGATGACCGACGAGGCCAAGGCGTTGCCAAGCTACTGCGCCAAGCGACTGGATGAGATGAAAGCAGCGGTACATAGCTCGATGCGAGTCGTTGCTGTGCGGGCAATGTGTGTGACGTGACGTTGGTGGTATGCACAGGGTATTGAAGTGCGGCTCTCTGCGCACAACGAGATTATGCACGAAAAGGTCGTCCATGAGCTGTGCTAGCACTGCTGCTACTGCTGTGTTGTGCTTGCTCACTTGTGTTGATTGTCTGTCTATAGCTGATCATCATCGACCGCAAGATACGTCTCAACGGCTCGTGCAACCTGAGCGTCAACGGGCACGAGCACAACCTCGAGAACATCGAGAAGACCTACAGAGGACCGAACCTCGCCAAGTACAACCAAGAAGCGGACTTCCTCACGTGTAGAGCATCTCCAGCTGGGGCTCATCGCGCGTAGGTTCATGTTCATGTTCATGTTCATGTTCATGTTCATGTTCATGTTCATGTTGAGGTGCTCGCCATTTTGCTGAAGCGTTGCAGTTAAAAAGATGCCGACCATCGCGAGAACTGAAGACGGGCGTGTGCAGGGCGTGGAGCGCCGACGACCATGCTAGGTTCCTCGACGCCCTTGATCTCTACCCCGAGGGTCCATGGACCAAAGTCGCAGAGCATATTGGACCGATGTACACGTACAAGCAAGTACTGGCGCACCTCGCATCGTACCGTGAACGCATCAAAGAACTCAGCGCGAGCAGCAGCAGGGCAAGGACTGAGCGCCAAGACCACATTGTTGAGTTTAACTACTTTGACAACAACTACGAGAGCACCAGCGATCAGCTCAATCAGCATGAGTGGACGACTGGAGCCTCGCAGCCAGCAGCGCCATGGGGACAGCAGCAGCAACAGCAGTGATCACAGCAAAGACTTCGAGGTCGTAGCGACACGCACAGACGAACAGCTCAGTCGACTCTCACCCATTGAGACGACGGATCGCACCATGCACAATCCACCGGCTGTCGGGTCATCGAGTCCACCGACAGGCACGGCCGAGTCATCCTAGGTATGTCATTTATAAAAAAAATTCATATGGCAACTATATGCAAAGCGCAAAAAAGTTGCGCTTTGCTTGTACACGACTTACTAGCTGTATGCATATGCATATAAGAGTGAGATCAACTTCTGAGAATAGCTGCAGAACGTACTGTATGTGTGACCTCTCCGTAATCGAGAGGTCTGCAGCGCTTGTAGAGAGGAATTCGAGCGGACAAAGATCGCACCGCGTGCTGTTTCATTGTATCGATCTCCGCAGTACTTGACGCGCGGGATCGAAGATAGCGAGGGATTTGGGGCTGGCTTGAGGGCTAGGGACTCGGGGGGCATTTTTTGAGCGCAGCGGGAATTTCCGACCATACAAATTTGGAGTGTCACGGCAATCGCACTTTCTCTTGCACGGAAAAGCGAGATGCTGTGAATCGGTTTTGAAAAATGCGTGCCGGTTTTGAGAGAACATACTGTCCCGTGCGTTGAGCCATGTCCTGTTCAACAAAGGACAGTAATCGAGGTTCAAGTACTGTCGGCCTAAAACCGTACTCGATTCGCGAGGTCGCTTGAAATACCTCGATTTACTCACTATCACGGCTTATTTTTGGAACCGATAGACATACACTTTTGATAGTGACGAAATCCAGGTGGTAGAACGCGCGGTGTCGAGAGACAGCACAGAAGCGAAAGAGACGAGAAGAGAACACAAAGCGCGACGACCGCGAGACGCAAGCAAAGCAGGCTAAAGCAAGCAAAGCAGACACACGCGCGCGCGAGCAGCACGAGCAGCACCAAGACGCACCGAGCAGCAGCAGCAGCAGGCGTCCAGAGGCACGAGCGCGACGCAGCACGCGCGCGGCTGCATGCATGGGGAACTCCTGCACGCGAGCCGAGGTACGATCGCCGAGTGCGTTGCGACCTCAGACGCCGCTACAGACGGCGGGATAAATCATGTCCTTTGTCGACCAGTGCGTGACATGTCTGTCTGTGTTTCTCTGTGTGTGATGATGGCAGAACCAAGTCGTCTTGAGTGAGCGACACCCGCGTGTCGTCAGGTGCGCATGAACGAACGAGCATGTGCCCGAATGACAGGAGCACGCCTCCTAGTGTATGTGTTGGTTGCTCACATTCGCTTCTTCTCTACCGCACAACGCATGGACACGACAGAGAAAACACGGACCGCGGGCGATGGTCAGCGCCAAATGTGACCGAGAGCGTGGATCTGGACACGCTGCTCGAGGCGCCGTCGCCACTAGCACAGCCGCCGCCGCGGAGACAACCGCGCGCAAGGTATGTGCATGCGTGTGTTTGCTAGCTTGTCGACTTGTGCGCGAGTGAATATGTGCGCAGCCGCCGCTGACAAAGCTCGCTGTGTTGTGTGTGCAAACGAATGCGCAGAGGGAAGTCCAAGAGCGAGACGTCTCGCTTCCACTGGACAGCAGGCGACAACCAGCCGATTGACTTAGACGCTGCGATCGAAGCAGACGCCTCCAACGGGTGCGTCCTGCTCACATACGAGCGCTAGCCCCAGATCTGCTCGTCTGACGTGTGTGCTCTATCGCTCGCTCGCTCTCACTCGCAGCTCGAAGCGCGTGCCGCCTTCCCGCACGAACCCTCGCAAAGTACGAGGACGCCCAGACTTGCGGCAGAAGTCGTCGCTGAACGAAGACGTGGTGTACCACTCGTACGACGACCCGGGCTACATGGCCGCGGACCACAACATTGAGCTTACGCACTTTGACAGCGACTGCATCCTCGGGAGTCCGCTCAACTCGCCATCTGTGATCCACGCGCGGTGGGGCGAGCCAGTGGACGACCCAGACGAAGAAGCCGTGTGCACCGAGTTCCGTGCCAACCCGTTCAAGCTCGGATTCTGCGTGAACTGCCAGAAGCAGCACGACGTGACAACGACCGGCGACGTCGTGTCGGAGAAGAACTACAAGAAGATTGCGCGGCCCGTGACGTCCAAGACCGCAGCGAACGCACTCGACAACCCCGCGGCGGTCGACAATGCGCCGATGCCAAAGCGCGAGTCGGACGTCGACCTCGCTGCGCTGCTGCGCCAGCGCCGCGACATTTTGCTCAAGCTCAACAAGCTCGACCAGGAGAAAGCAAAGACGAACGCAGCGCTCATTAGCGCAAAGAAGAGTACGCTAGGTACGTGACGCTCGTGTCAGCACCAGCGACTCATCATCGCACACGCACTCTGGCGCTGACGCGTCGACACGCGTGCTTGTGTGTATTTTTAGATCCGCCGGCGCGTCACACGATGATGTTCCTGACCGACACGAGCGTCACGAGCAACCCCACGTCTCTCGGTACAATCGCCGCCGTTGCCTGTTAGAGCTGTTTCCAATACAATGCCGCAACGCACTGAACGCATGTGGACATGTGACTGTGCGATGTCCTCGTCTCTGTGCAGCGAACCTGCGCCGCATGACCTCGAGCGGTCGGTCGACGATGTCAGGACCGCAGAGCTACGTGCTGAACCGCGGGTCGTCCGTAGCGCTGTCGCCGCGCCCCACGTCGCTGCGCGGCATCTCGAAGAGCGTCAGTCTCGACACGCGCTTCCTCGACGACGAAGAGCCGGCGCAGAACGACTGGTTATAGCTCGCACGTCTTGTACAAATAGTGCGCGAGCAGCAGCGCGCTCTCTCTAGTTTTTTTCGCTCGAGCGCCATCACGCGCCATCCTCCTCCCTCCTCCACACTCGTCCTCTTCTTCTCCTAATATTGTAATATGAAATCGAGAGCAGACGTCTATGCGCATGTGCTTGCGTTGTCTCGACGACGACGCGAGTGTCGAGCCTTCTTCCATCGCTTGTCGTAAGTCCAATACGTTGCGCAAGTGTACAACAAGCGATCTTGAACCGATGCGTTGTGGTGGAGAGTCGGTTTGAGCGACTAGCGCAACGACAGGCACTCGAGACGTCGCGTCGTAGAGAGAGTGAGAGAGCATGGCGCGCGCGTACCACCAGCTCTCTGAAGAGCCGCATCGCGATCAGCGCACGAAGCGCGAGCTCACAGAAGGTGCACATGACACTTGGCTCGCCTGACGATTGATTGCCCAGCGCGCGCTCATACGCGAACTCGCTCTGTCGCTAACCTCGCTCTGTTCGCTTGATCACCACCACGAACTCTCGCTCTAGCTGAACAAGAGCTCCTGAGTCTGCTCAAGTCGCGTGGCGTCCCGAGCATCTGCGACTCGATCAGCAAGGAGATCAACTACGTCTGGGCCGTCACGTCGGGCTTCAAGACGCTCGCAGACGTCGGCAACTTCTACTTTGCGTGCGGGAGCCAGACGTTCGGGTATAACCCGGCGTACGACTTCTTCGCCGCTCATGGCATGCAGCTCGCGCTCTTTGCGCTCCAGAAGTTCATCCACAACGAGAACGTCCTCGTGCCGGTGCTCGAGTGCATTCACATCTACTCCAAGCTCCACGGTGCGTGTGGTAGCAACTTCAGTCGACTGGTTGTCTGTCTGGTGGACGTAGCACGATGCGAGAGAGACTGACGCTGTTGCGTCGCAGTGGACGGCGCGCTCGAGTTCCTTGCGGTCACGGATGCGACCGAGATCCTGATGAAGTGCGTGCGCTTCCACGACAACAAGCACGACGTCATCAGCACGGCGTGCCAGGCACTTGGGTCGCTCGTCATGAACGGTGCGGACGATCGATAGCGAGTGCGAAAGGGAGAGAGAGACCAAGCACAGTTGCGTTCTCACGTCCTTGTGCATGGCTCGGTGTGTGCGTCCTGGAACGCTAGACCTCGTGAAAGAGACGGTATTGTCACCAGCGCTCGTGCTCGAGCTGCTTGGACTCGTGAAGCGGTACTGCGCAAGTCAAGCGACGTGCCGAGGCGCACTCGTGCCGCTCGGGTTCTTTGTCACGGACGGTACTGCGTTAAGTGCTACCAGCGCATGTGCTCAAGCGTCTTCCTCTCTCACGCTCGTCCGTCTCTTCATCACGCACTACGCATGCGCTAGCGGCGATGACTGCGACGTTTGTCGACGCGAACGGCATTGCGCTCACGATGACGACGATGAAGCGCTTCATCAAAGACACGGAACTCGTGTGGCACGCGATCGGGATCCTCAACGGCCTCAACGCAAAGAGTGCGTGCGTCGTGCGACTCCATGGCGCTGCTGCCATAGAACGTGCTCCTAAGCTCTCTCTCTCTCTTGCTCTTCCTCTTGCTCTTGCTCATCAGCGCTCGACACGCGCTTGATTGTCGCAGTCTTTGGGTTCACGGGCATCCCACGCATCGTCGAAGCGCTCGCGTCGCACTTGGACACTGAGGAGATCGCAGTCGAGGGCTTCCAGCTCCTCGCAAAGCTCGCGGCGCACCACAAAGCGTACGCTGCGATCAACCAGTCCAAGGTCCTCGACCTCGCGTACGTCGCGCTGTTTGCGTACGCAGGGCCGCAGCACCGCCACACGCGCCTCGAGCTCAAGAAGACGCTCTATCCGTTCCAAAAGTGCACGTTGTACGACGCGCGCGAGCTCTCGCAGCGCGAGCAAGCGAGCCGCGCCGACTTGCTGCTCTACGCGCTCTTTGTGCTCTGCTTCCTGCTCACGTCCGTGCTCTCGCTCTACGACCACCGCTCGAGCGACCTCGTGCTCAGTGTCGAGCGCGCGCTTGTCGAGCGAAAGTGGCCGACTCCAGCGTCCATGTCGTCTCCTACCGCTTCTCCGACGCAGCGGCTCGAGCTCTCGCTCCAAGATATGAGCAGCGTCGACGACGTGTGGCGCTACGTCCTCGGTCCGCTCCACGAGACGCTCTTCCAGGACCGCTGGTACAACGGCGACCTCTTTGCTGCAGACGTTGACTCGCAGCTCGGAGTCGTGGACCGGACCAACTGGCTCCTCGGTGGCGTGCAGCTCCGACTCGTGCGCGTGCGCAACACGACGTGCAGCGGCCAGCAGCAGCCGTGCTACCCATCGTACGCACGCGACGTCGAGCGCACGAGCGCAGTCGAGACCCAGAGCTTCGTCGACCACTGGTCGGACCCGACGCCCGACCTGCCGCACTTTACTGGCCGACTTGCGACGTACCCGCCGAGCGGATACCGGCACTTCATCCCGCGGCTCAACGCCACTGCAGCAGCACCAGCTTGCAGTCCGTACTGCCAGCTCACGAAGCTGCGCGACGCCAACTGGATCGACCGCGCGAGTCGCGCACTCTTTGTCGAGTTCACGCTATACAACGCAGCGATCGACGTGCACTGCGCCGTGACGCTGCTCTTTGAGTTCGCTGCAACTGGCGGCATCGTCGTGACGACTGACATTGCGCCGATGCACTTGGACCAGTTGGCGTGGCAGGAGCACGGCATCGTCACCTTCGCTCCCACGCTCAACATGGCAACGAAGCCGATGGCAGCGCGACGACACTTTGGCCGGCTCTGCCTCGCACTCACGTTCAACTTTCCCGAGCTGCTCCGGCGTCCACCCAG
>JAASFL010000754.1:0-13457 GCA_023333735.1 Globisporangium takayamanum
TCAATGCCTTGCGACAGCGGCACGACGTCGATCAAGAGCACGTCCTTCGTGAGGTCGTCCTGCTCGCCACCGAGAATGCCGCCCTGGACTGCTGCAC
The DNA here is from genome assembly GCA_023333735.1 of Globisporangium takayamanum. Lineage (NCBI taxonomy): Eukaryota > Oomycota > Peronosporomycetes > Pythiales > Pythiaceae > Globisporangium > Globisporangium takayamanum. The sequence continues at coordinate 98 of JAASFL010000754.1, forward strand.
CGTACGCGACAGCTTCGTCTGGGTTCACACCGCGCGACGGCTCCTTGCCGTTGAAGTAGTCCTTGATGAGCTGCTGGACCTTTGGGATGCGCGTCGAGCCGCCGACGAGCACGATCTCGTCGACCTCCGACTTCTTCAAGCCTGCGTCCTTGAGCACCTTCTCGACTGGACCGAGCGTCTTCTTGAACAAGTCTTCATTGAGCTTCTCAAAGCGCGCGCGAGAGAGCGACTCCGTAAAGTCCTCGCCGTCGAGCAGCGACTCGATCTCGAGACGCGCTTGCGCTTGCGTCGACAGCGCGCGCTTCACACGCTCGGCTTCGCGACGGAGCTTCTGGAGCGCGCGCTTGTCCGTGCCAATGTCCACCGACTTGTCCTTCTTCCACTTCTTGATGAAGAACTGCATGATGCGCTGGTCAAAGTCCTCGCCGCCCAAGTGCGTGTCGCCGTTCGTCGCGAGCACTTCAAACACGCCGCCGTCGATCGCAAGGAGCGTGACATCGAAGGTGCCGCCGCCGAGGTCAAACACGAGCACGTTCTTCTCGCCCTGCGCCTTCTTGTCAATGCCGTACGCGATCGCTGCCGCCGTTGGCTCGTTGATAATGCGCTGGACCGTCATGCCAGCGATCGTACCGGCGTCCTTCGTTGCCTGGCGCTGTGCGTCGTTAAAGTACGCGGGCACAGTCACGACTGCGTCAAAGACCTCGCGACCAATGTAGCCCTCGGCCGTCTGCTTCATCTTTGTGAGGATCATCGCCGAGACCTCCTCGGGTGAAAACGTCTTCTTCTCGCCCTTGACCGTCACCTGGATCATCGGCTTGCCGTCCTTGTTCACAATCGCGTACGGCAGCAGCTTCTTGTCTGCTTGCACCGACTTGTCGTTGTACGCACGGCCAATGAGACGCTTGACGTCAAAGATTGTTTGCTCCGGGTTGATCGTCGCCTGGTTCTTTGCGCCTTCGCCAATCAAGCGCTCGCCATTTGCGTCCCACGCAACGTACGACGGCGTGATGCGGTTGCCCTGGTCGTTCGCAATGATCTCGACCTTCTGGTCCTTGTAGATGCCGACGCACGAGTACGTCGTGCCGAGGTCAATGCCAATGACCGGACCTTTTGGTTCAGTGGCAGCGACAGTGTACGCGAGTCCAGCGAGCGCTAGAGTCGCGACTGCCAGGACGAGCCATGACTTGGATGCCATGCGTCTCGATGCAGTGCTGCTGCGTCGCTTCAGTCGCATCGTGAGCAGCGTAGTTGGTTCTTGGTGTTCTTGGTGTTCTTGGTGGTGGTGCGTCTGTGCAAATGGTAGAATGACGGAGTGTAGTAAGGAAAAATTTCGCGGCACTTGAGCAAGCTACAGTTGACGAGCGCTCGGTCCCAGAGACTCTCGAACTGCTACTACTGCTGCTGCTGACGTGGCTTTGCTCGTGTGGCTGGTGCTATCGATATGAAGCTCATGATCGACGAGGTGCCGCGCGTTCCGGTTAGCTTGAGCGCCACGCGTCAGCGCGCGCACCACTCGATTGTGTTCCTGAATCCTGCTGACACCGCTTCTCGATTGCTTTGAGCGCCACGCGTTCGCTTCGTCTCGATTGCCACGTGTTCGCGCACCGCAGCTCTAGCTCAAAGTGCTAGTGCGATCGCTGAAGTGTTACGTGTTCATGCAGCGCTTGCATTGGCTCGACCGCGTTGGCAATCGATCGCCACGCGTTCGAGAAGCGTTGCAAGGTTGTGAGCCACAAGAACACCAAGATGGGTACATTTGTACACACACTCTTGCTATTCTGTCGTACAGTGATTGCTTGAAAACATACGCACATGACTTAGAAACATACGCATATACTATTCAAAAGGTTGTCATGACAGATCAAAGACTTTGGTGTGCGGCTGGCGGATACTTCACACTTTGGAACACGACCGAGCAAAGGTCCGAGAGCTTCGCGGACGACCAACGACATCATCTTCACCACCGACGACGACAATGCGTGTTGCTGTGACTGCTGCTGCGCGCCGCTGCGCTTCTTCGACGCTCGCGATGCGATCGAGCGTGCAGGCAACGCGTGCAGCTGTGAGCGCTACTGCTGCTAAACTCCACACGCAGCGCGCCCACGCACTGCCAGTGGCGCAACAGGCAACGCGTCTCGCCATCACGCCAGCTCGCCGGAGCATGAGCTCGGACGCACAGGCAGCGGCTGAGCCAGAGCACGTGATCCTCCGCAATGCGCTCAACCACGTCAGCCAGCACGGGTAAGCTCTCATCAACTCGTATGCATACAAACAGACTCGATCCTAACGATGGCTCGTGACATCGATCTTTCGATGTCAATGTATGTGCGCAGCTGGACGATTGAAGCACTTGCTGCTGGTGCGACCGACATGGGGTACCCGTCTGTGGCGCACGGGGTGTTCCCACGCGGTGCGATCGAGCTCGTGGACTACTTTATGGACAAGTGCCACGACGACTTGCGCGAGAAGCTGATTGCGAACACGGAGCTGCTGCAGTCAATGAGCGTGACGGACCGTCTCAAGTTTGGTGTCCGCGCGCGCTTGGAGTTGCTTGCACCTGTGCTCTCGACGTGGCCACAGGCAATGGGGCTCGGTGCACTGCCGCAGAACGCACCGACGACGTTCAACAAGCTCGCGAAGCTCTCGGATGAGATCTGGTACTTTGCTGGTGACAAGTCCACGGACGTGAGCTGGTACACGAAGCGCGCGCTGCTCACTGGCATCTACGCGAGCACGGAGCTGTTCATGCTCTCGGACCAGTCGCCCGGCTTTGCTGAGACGTGGGCGTTCCTCGACCGCCGCGTTGAAGAGTCGATCGCGCTCGGCGAAGTGCCGCAGAACGTACGTCAAGTGTCCTACTGCTGCTGTTGTTGTGTCTGTCAGTCCCTCATCACGGTTATGCTAACGGCTGTGTTGTTACTGCATTGGTTCGTTAGCTCGGTGACGTGACGGCGATGGCCGGCATTGCGTTCCAGTCGTTCTTTAGCGCTGCGACGTCGCTCGCAGGTCCGCTCGGTGCGCAGATCGTCGCGCAGTCGCCGCTCGCGAGCGTGCCGAACCCGATCTCTGCGATTGGGAGTGCTGTGCCAGCGTCGGTGGTCTCGGGATTTGCATCGGCCGGCTTTCCGCCAAACCCGCTCACGTCAGCGTCTGGTGCTGCTGGGAACTTTGCGCCATCGACGCCGTTCGAGAACGAGTTTGACCCGAAAGACCTCAAGGAGATCGACGCTGAGCTCGAGAAGCTCGGCGGCGCGGACACGCGACGAAGAGATTGAGTACGCGAGCGACTGCACGCAAGTAGCAACTGCTGCGATTGCTGCACGCTGTCTGTGCTCATGCATTCGAAGCATCGATGGGTCCAAGTGGAGCGAACCACTCGTTCCTACGCAGCTACACGATGCAAACTTGAACGATCCTATGCTCCAGACTTAACTCTGCGCTTCTGCGTTGTCTGCGTCGCCGCCTTTGTCGTCCTCCTCTGCACCTTGCTCGTCTCCCTCTTCTCCCTCTTCGTCTCCCTTCTTTTCGTCTTCATCGCCCTCTTCGTCTTCGGCATTCTCACTTCCACTGCTGCTATCCTCCTCCTCGCCATCATCGTCATTGCGAGACTGTGCAGCTGCTTTCTCAGTGAATGCGCGCTTTGCTGCTGCTTGCGCCTCGCGCTTCTCACGTCGTGCCTGCTTGAGGCGATCAATGCGCGCGTCCTCTTCGCCTTGCAAGCGCGCTTCCTCTGCGTCCCAGTGCGCATATTGCAAGTCGAGAGCGCGCAAGTCGTCGCGCACGCGCAGCAGTTTGCGGTACCACATTTCCTGTTGCAGAGCAGACTGCTCGCGCTCGCGCTTGACGAGTCGGGCAGCTTCACCGAGCACGCAGAGCGGCCACTGCTCTTTGAACGCTTTGTGGCCGTCTGGGCACGTGAGTGTACCTGGACCGCACATGCGGTTGCTGCGCCAGAGTCCGTTGTACGAGTACCCAAGCGGGCTCGTCTCGACGCCTTTACCGTGGCGCACGTTGTCGAGAAACTCGCCCTCGTATACGACGCCGCTCTGGAGCAAGTGCAACTTGCCGTGTCCGCACCGCATGCCGCGCTTGAACATGCCTTCGTACCGAAACCCGCCATTGTTACTGTTGTTGCTGGTCAAGTTGAAGTTGCCGGGACCGTCACTCTGCTGCTGCGCCGGCAACTCCAGCACGCCAAAGCCGTCGAACTTGCCGGCAACGAACGAGCCAGTGTACGTGACGCCATTTGGATACACCGCCGTGCCTGCACCGCTCGGCTGGCTCTCGACCCACTCGCCCGCGTACTTGCCGCCGTCACTGAATGCGTAGACGCCCATGGGACCGTGCATCTCGCCACTGCGCCAGCGACCGCTGTACGCGAAGAAGACGTGCTTGCCGTGGCTCTCGAGCTGACCGCGCACTTGTGGCGCAAGTCCTGGCGGTGCATTTGCGACAGCAACTGGTGGAATGAGCTCGAGCTGCGCAAGCGCTTGGGCATCACTCGCTTGGATACTTGCGAGTGTCGCGCCTCCAGCAGCTCGCTGTTGCTGCTGCTTGCGTCTCTTGCTAGTGTCGTGGTCGTCGCATGGATTGAACGAGCAATTGCGGAATGCGCGTGCGAGCATGAGCTGGTTCTGCTGCCGCGGCTCCAATGCGCGCGCTCGTGGTGCGTTTGTGCTGTCGCGTGGATGCGCTGAGGGCTTCATGATCGCATTGTACTCTGCCTGGTGCTCACGCATGCGCACTTCGAGCGTCGAGAGCGCCTCAGGTCGTGCGTAGAACGCTTGTTCGAGACGTGCAAAGAGCACGGAGCTCCAGCGATTGAGCTGGATCTGGTTCGACTTAAGGAACCACGGCGCATAGCGCGCGTGCACTTCTGGCAACCCAATGCGGCGCAGCATGCGGTAATAAAACATGCTGCGCGGGTCTTCGTCTTTGAATCGCTACACATGACGGCAAGCAAGTAACCAGCAGGTGAGCAGCTAGTAGAGACATCTGAAGGGCACAAGCAGAGGACACTGCAGCGCAGAACATACGCGGTGGTACGCAGGCATGACTTTCTGCTCTTTCCGGATCAGCGCATTGATCTGTTGCGTCAGCTGTAGAGTGATAGTAGAGCAATGGATTGAGTGAGTGCGTGGAGGCGAGTAGCTGCACTATGCGTTGATGTATGTGAACACGCATTGGCGCACCGACCTGCACGAGTTCCTGGTGCGTCTGTTTGCGCTCGTCACTCGCGCGCAGCATGAGCTGCTTGAGGAACTTGTCGCGCGCATCCTTGGGGTTGTCTTTCTTCGGCTTGCGCTTGAGCGAGACCACGAGCGGCATCGTTCGCACAGAGATCGAGACGAGACGAGAGACCGTGGCAATTGGCAAGTGATGAAGAGCATGAGGCAAAGCGGGTCCGTTTCATTCACTCCCGTTATAGCTACTCGCCATCAACGACGATGACGACGATGACAAAGCGGACACACACGTACAAGCACGAGGCGTTGAGGTGTCGGATGAATCTATGGTCACTTGCACACTGCAGCGGTGCTAGCAACCTCAAACATCATCGCATTCGTATTGCATAGCAGTGTTTTATGAGCGGCTTCCGACTACCATGGAGCGGTACGAATCCGAGCGAGCTTGCGAGTCGTGGGGCATCATGCACACACACATGCAGGCATACGCAAAGTGGTTCCGATCTCTCAGGGTTTTGAATACGAAGCTTTCTACATGGCAGCGTCATCGAGCTCCGAAGAGCATCGCGCGCTGCTTTCTGTATTAGCATGGTTTGGGTCATCCGCGAGATGGCAGTTCATACACGCATACATAGACACATAGCGTTCATTCATACACACATGCATGCATGCACACACAGGCTGGATCACGAGGCAACTGCAGCGACGAGCACATGCTGCTGTGCACCTCGGTGTGTGATATCTCGACTGATCGAGTCCGAGCAAGACTGCGCACAAAATAGAGCTGTGAAATGACTGGTGGAGATCGCGCGACGGTTCAAAAGCTATTTCGAGTACTACTGAAGCCCGATAAAGTACGAAATGTGGCAACACCAAGACGCAGGCACGACCTGCTGTTGCGGTCGCACGTCTTCATGTGACTCTCGTGTGTGATGCCCAGATGGCACGTGCTTGATGCTCGCTGCTCGAATCGATCATTAGCAAATGAACAGATATGCGAGCACGTGTGACCTGACCGACGGCGCACGTGCGCGGCACGATGTTATCATAAACACATCGGCAGCCAGCATCATCGAGACCTGCACGTCGCACGCCATGCTCATGTGCGCGTTGCCAAAGTCGCACGTCATGTTCGCATTGCGAGCAACTGGAAGTGTCGTGAGTGAGTTTGGAGATCGCAAGAGCGCACAAGAGATCGCAAGAGATCGAGTGCGAGCTGAGCTGTTCCGGCAGACGAGTTGTTGCGTGGGCCACAACATTTTAGCGTTATCGCGCGAGAATATAGCATACAATAACCAAGTGTGCATTCACATAGGTGACTGACTGACACATCCGCGCGTGTTTTTGCGACCACTTGACACGTTTTGTCATCATCAAAACGCATTGCGCGCCACACCACGTGCACACTACCGAGCGAGTTTCAGTGCGTGATGCAGCGCCGTTGCAAGACTCGTTGTTGCTGTTGTGCCATTTGCGTTGTTGAAGGTCAGCGGCAGCACCTTGTACGAGGAAGCGCCAGCACATGCGCTGTGTATGCCTGTGAAGCACGCTCGGGCTACGGCATCGTCAAGTGCGCGTGTGGTTTGACAAGCGCATTCATTCATTCATTCGACGCGGATCTATTTTTTGCTCGAAGCGCACGTACATACAGGTGCTCGCTGGCGTCAGGAAGCACGCATGTGTGTGCACGCTCTGTTCGCAGACCTGCAGGTATGTGCAGGAAATCAGGCGACTTGGATATGAGTCGAGTCGAGTCGACTGGAGTACGCGTGCCAGCACGTCGTTGCTTGCTGCCAGCGCATGCTGACAAAAGAACCAAACGAACCAAACGTGCGCAAGAGGGAAATGGGTTCAAGCGCGGCGCAGGGTTGCTGCAGCGTTTTAAGCGCGCGTTGATCAATCTCGATCGGACCACCTCAGATTCTCAGACTGGATCGACCATGGGGTTTGACGTGTTGATCTTGGTCCTTGCTGTCCTTGGTCTCTTGCCATAGCATGGCAGGAGGTGGATGGCCGCAAGTGCACCGTGTGTGTGTGTCCACTTGCAGTCCGCGCGAGTTTCCAGGAGCAAACCACCAACCCAGATGAACCCACCTTTCTCGAGATTGAACGAACGAACGAACGCACTGTGCTTGCCTATCCGCGTCGCCATTGCCGCACACATGCAGCAGGATATTGCTGCTGCAGCAATAACCGAATTATTTTGCGAGCAGGTGCGAGCACACATGCGCGAGACACACGGCTGATCTTATCCGGCGCCAGCTGAGTGTCCACTGCGCGAGCTGTATATGTCGCTTGCTTTGCTTTGCTTCCAGAAGCAAGGATAGTCGGAGCAAGCAAGGTCGCTAATAACGCGCAACCAGAACCACTACGACGACGAAATCGAGCGAACATGGGGAGGTTGGGAGGAGGAGCAAGCGCTCGCTCGCTCGTCGACAAGCTCGAGATCGAGTTCCATGATCGGAGATGTGCTGACAGATCGGGCCCTAGCCGCTGCAAAAGGACAAGTGTCGTTGTGAATGGAGCACTGTTCACTTGGTACATGTAAAGAAAAGTGTGCGATTTGCAAAACCGAAAAGTCACAGGAGCTGAAAGATACAACTCAGTGCTTCGATCTGGACAAGTGAGATAGCACACGCTCTGCACATGTCTGCTCGGCCACTTGGGCTGCGCTCGCGATGTGACGCCGAGACACACGCTGATGCTTTCGTGAGGAAAAAGAGTGTGGAGCGCCATCCAGCTCGCGCGCCGACCAGATCCAGCTCAATATTGGCAAGAAGCAATGGGTGGTTGGAGGCAGCGAGTGAGCGAGAGCAGTCGAGCGGACGACGACGACAATGACAATGACAATCGGCCGACCGATACGACGCGGCGGCAATCGATCATGCCCAGCGATTCCGCCATGACATCGAAAGCCAGATTTTGCTGTGTATTTGTATCGCTGCTGTAAGATCCGGTGCGCGCTGCTGGTGATTGGCCGAGTGAGTGATTGTAACCCTAAAACACTGGTCCCTGTCGCTCCTTGGCCTTTGCAGCAAAACTTGCCTTGTGCGCTTGCTCTCGGCGACGTCGTCGTCGCCACACCATTTCAGAACTTCACCGCGAGCAGCAACCTCGACGCTTCCTCGCCCTTTGCGTCGTGCGCGAACGAACGCACCACGACACGCACTCGAGCACTCGAGCACTCGAGCACACGTCTCGGCGGGCTATTCCCGCAGCTCCGAGTTTAGCTGCAACGCGCAACACATCACATCACACGCGACTCACACACAGACACACGAGAGGACGCGAAAAGCCGCGACACTCACGACTGAAGCAATTGAAGCAAGCGGCACGTCCATACATCCACTGCTGCTGCCGTCGTTTGCTCCGGTACGCAACGCACAAACACACACAAGCGCACATGCACAAGCAGCAGCAACTCCATCTACAACAACAACAACAACTTGCTAACTCTTGGCACTCTCCTCGTCCTCGTCCTCTTTGCGCGCACCAGACATCTACACAACACAACACACCACACAACAACAACACACACAGTCCGACAGTGAATGGGCTGCCAGCAGTCCCGCGATGAGCACACGGCGCTGCACCCGAGCAGCGCTGCCAACGCTGGCAACACGAGCGAACCTGACACACAGCAGCGACCGCGCCTGAGTCTCAGTCAGCTCTTACTACAACATAGCAAACAACAGGACGCAAGTGGTTCGCACCGCGACGTGTTTAGCATCTTTGGCGAGCGCGGCATGGTGCTCGAGCACGTCGACGACCTCTTGACGTCTCAAGCACAGGCGCAGCGAGGTGCGAACGAGTCGTCTGCGTGCTTTCCGTCGAGCCCCGCTGGCTCGATCTTCTCGACTGCGACGACTGCGAGCGACTCGGAGCGAACACAAGTGCTGCTGCGGCGCACGGGCCAGAGCTTCCCGGAGCTCCAGCTCCGGTACGGCGCATGCTCGGACAAAGGCTTGCGCAAAGCAAACGAAGATCGCCACGTATGCGCAAGCGAGCGCATCTTGGACGACATTGTTGCGTACTTTGGCGTGTACGACGGCCACGGCGGTGCGCGCGTCGCCGACTACCTCGCCGATGAGCTCCACACTGCGATCTTTGAGCGCATGCGCAACTCGCCGCGCGACATGAAGCGCTGTCTCGCTGACGCGTTCGTTGAAGCAGACGACGAGATCTTCCAGCAGCAGATGGAGTCGGGCTCGACGGCCATTGCTGTCCTCATTCGCGGTTCGACTGCAGTCGTAGCGTCCGTCGGCGACTCCCAAGCAGTGCTCTGTACGCGCGGGAAAGCGCGGAACTACTGCTCGCTCCACACACCCAACTCGCCAGCTGAGCGCGCTCGGATCCTCGCAGCGAACGGCAAGATCTCGGAAGGTCGGATCTTTGGCTTCCTCGGCGTCTCGCGCGCATTCGGCGACAACGACTTCAAGACTGGCAAAGGCGCGTTCAAAGACCGATTCAACGGCGACCTCGTGATTGCTACGCCCGAGATTGTCGAGCACACGATCGACGCAAAGCACGACGAGTTTATCGTCTTGGCGTGCGACGGCTTGTTTGACGTCATGACGCCGCAACAAGTGGTCGACTTTGTGCGCAAGAAACTTGCGCAGCACGGCAATGCACAACATGCGTGCGAAGAGCTCGTGTCGCACGCAATTAGCATTGGCTCGATGGACAACGTGAGCGCAGTCGTTGTGTGCTTCAACCACTTGCTCGCGTCGTCGTCGTTTCCAGCCGCTGCGCCCGTCTCGACAGTAGCAGCAGCAGCGATGGAGAGCGACAGTGTCCCAGACTTTGATACACCGTCGTCTGCGCCTGCAGCTGTTGCGCCACTGGCAGCAGCGATGGAGCGCTTGAGCGAGTGCAAAGAAGCAGCGACGGGTGCGGCCGCCTCGACGACAAACTAGACAACAAGACCAAGGCAGTTCAAGGCAGCCGCGTACACGACCTCGACAAGCAGTGTACTCATACGACCACCTCAGCACATCTTCCTATTATTATGGCGCGTCGCCGCAGGACGCACGACCACCACGACCACACATCACCATCTACCACCACCACCTACTACGACTGCTCCATCGCTCCATCGCTACCTCTCGACTAGCCACTACCAGCAGCCGCAGCATCATCATCATGTGCGCTGGTCTCGAGTCTCCAGTTCTCTCGCTCGCGCGATCCTCCATCATCACACATCGACCCGTCGACACATTGCGTCAAGAGACACGAGCTTTCCAGATCGCTGCTGTCTCGACGCATGTACTATAGCCATCACATCACACACATCAAGAGAGAGAGAGAGCGACGGACGGACCCATTTGCGCTGGGATAGAGAACCACCACAGTCGAGGGAGCCTCGCGCCAGAGAGCGAGCGATCGGATAGACGCGCGCGTCTTGTACCATTAGCCACGAACTGAACTACCACCAACTATTTACATCAACATCTTTGTACTTGGGTCTCTTGCACACATGTCCTTGACTGGTGCCTCTGACAGCAATGCGCTCTCTCCCGTGTCATTGACTCGTTGACTCGCTGACTGACCTCAGTGAGCTCTTCGATAAGTCGCTTGAACCTGCGCAAGTGATCGGTTCGATTACCCAGGAAGATCGCGAATGGATGGTCCAGAATGAGCGAGCGAGTGTGTATGTGCATTCACGAGCAGCGCCACGAACCGACACACACGCACGCACCCATGTGCACAAGAGAGCGCAAGCACAAGCAAGAGGAAAGCGCCACATGGCTATTAGACGCGATCCAGTCAGTCAGTCCGTGTGTGTGTGTGTGTCGTCTGGCTGGTCTGCTGCGATGCGTGAATGTGCCGCAGCGCAATGGTCCGACGTCGCGATGATGGATGAGCGCGCGATTCGTAGAAGATCCTAAAGCGTCGCTGCCGTCACGATCTTCTCGCACACTCGCTTCCTCTCTTCGTTGCCACTATGGACGGTCGTCTATCGTCTCGTCATCATCCTTCCATTGCATCACTCGCGCTGTCTGCGACTGCTGCTGCTGCGTTGATTGGCGCAGCTAGTGCACCATCACTGCTGTTGCTGCTGGCGACGACCTGCTCGCTCGCCTCTTTCTCTTCGACTTCGCGGCGCCGACGCTTGCGCTCGAGCACTTTGCTCTTCTTCTCGTCGACCGAGTCGCCCGTGTCGCGCGTGAGTAGCGGAATGTTCTTGCGCCGACTCGCAAGCGGCAGGAGCGGCGGGACGTGCTTCCACGCAAACGTCACGTCGTTCACTTCATTCATCGTCGTCGTTGTCGTGCTGTTGCTGTTGCTGCTCATATCGCGATCCCCACTCGACTGAGGCCCGCAGCCTTGCTGCGTGAGGAGCTGCCCAAGCGTCGGTGCGTAGTGGTCGAGCTCACGCGTCACGTGCGCAAACGTGACCGGAAAGTTCGCAATCGTGTCCAAGTTGCTCCGCAGGATTGCGCCTTTGATGCAGTGCTGCTCCCACATGTGCGTCAGCTGGTCGTGCACTTGGTGCAGCGCCAGTGGCGAGTAGCTGCAGACACAGGCCATCATGAACAAACCACAGTGTTAGCACCAAAATGGGCGACCACGCCACATGCATAGACACGAGCACACCACATGCGCACGTGTCGACGTACTCAAACTGGACGTTGTCAAAGAAGCAGTCGTGCAGCACGAGCGGAATGTCGGATGCCATGTCGTACTGCGGCTTGCGCGGCGTCTGCTCCAAGTCGAGCAAGCGCGGGATCAAGTCCGGCTCCTCTTTCCCAGACCCGATCAAGAACAGCACTTGGACCATACACCGCACTTGGTGCCACAGGAACGCGCGTCCGTACACCTGCATCCGTGTAATCATCAGTACACCTCGTCCATGAGCATATGCAGAGATACGTATCGCACGACTGTACCTCGCAGCGGTACATCTGCTGGCTCGGATCCGCGGCGATCTGGTCGTCGCACTGCACGATCTCAAACGACTTGACCGCGCGCTCGAACGTGTGGACGTTCGTGTCAATGCGGCAAAAGTTGCGAAAGTCGTGCTTCCCAACGAGGTGCTGCGCCGCAGCTCGCATCTTTGCAATGTCCATGTTGCGCTTGAGGAAGAAGTAGCGGTACATGCGGCCCGTGCAGTCGAAGCGCGCACTGAACTCTGGCGCAACGGGCACGACCGAGTACACGCGAATGTCCGGTGGCAGTGCGCGGTTGATGTGCGTCGGGTAGTCGACCTCGTTGATCGTCTTGATCTCGCCCGACGGGAGCTGGATGCGAAACGCCGTGCCAGGACGGACGTCGTCGATGCTCGCGTGGTCGACGAGCGTCGCGTTGATCGGCAAGCTCGAGCGCAGCGTCACGGCAATAACCTGTCCGAATGCGCTCACACCGCGGTCAGTGCGACCGCAACGGCTGTAGTTCGCTTGCTCAATGTCGCCTTCAATGAGCTTCGTGCGCACGAGCGCATCGATGAGGTACCGCTCGACAGTGTCCTCCATGTGGTCTTGACGCGCAAAGCCAGCAAAGCGCTCGCCGACGTACAGGAACTTGACTGCGAGCGCGCGCTTGGCGTAGTTGCTCATGAGAAACTCGCGTCCGCGGTTCTTCTTCGCCGGCTTGGGCTTCTTGACCTTTTCGTGCTGGAGTTTCGCAGCAGGCGGCTTGCTCGGGTCCTGCCGCATGACCTTGGCGATCGCAGTGTTCACCGCCTCTGTAGGATGCACATATACATGCTACGCATTAGTGCATGTGGACATGGCGCAATAGAGTCGGCCGTCATCGGTCTATCGCTACGTAGATAGACAACGTACTTGCGCCGGCAGTCTGACGCAGCTCTGCGATGATGGCAAGCAGCGTAGTCGGGTCCATCTGCGGCGCTGCGAGCGTCAGCGCGTCGAGGTCGCGCACTGATGCTACATTGACGCTTGCTGGTGCAACAGGCGTTGCGACAGACGCTGCTGGCGGCATCGCTGCAGCGGCGGATGCATGTTCGTCGTCGCCCATGACCTTCTGTCGCTTCGAGCTTGATGCACTGCCAGTCATCACGTTGGTATTGACGCGAGTCTGTAATCCAGTCAGTATAGTTTAAGCAAGTGTATTGCATCTGCTCTCGCACTCTTTCTGTGACGCTCAGTCGACCATGTGGAGCTAGATCATGATCTGCTCTCGCTCGCTCGCTCGCTCTCTCAAGCACGAACACA
>JAASFL010000755.1:0-13421 GCA_023333735.1 Globisporangium takayamanum
ATTGTCCACGCGCTTCGGACACGGTCCGCCCGTCGAGTTGAGCTGAAAGCACGAGTTGTACACGAGCAGAAGCTCAGCAACCGCAGTATTGAACTGCGGCAGCGGCTCGAGCGTGAACGAGTCAATGCCGAGCTTGAGCGACGCAGCGTACTCAACCCACACGGCTTTGCTCTGGAACGACGTCGTATTTTTTCTTGGACAAATGGATGAAATGTGCTTCATTTGTACAACTTTCATCCGACAAACCGTCGCAACTTTGTTGCAAAATGTCCGCATCTCAAAATGATGCGCATGCTGGCAACCTCGACGACGAGAAGAAGCGCACGATGGTCACTACTGCGTCGCACCAGTATCGTCGCTACGAGCTGGAGAGCCATCAGCAGCAACAGCAGTATCATCAACAGAGCTGCTGCTGCGTCATCACTGACTGCTGAGCCACTGCGGGTCGGAATCGTCGGACTCGGTGCGATCGGCACGATCTTCTTCACGAAGCTCGGCGCCGCAGCGATTGCACATGCGAGCACCGCAGCGCCAGGACTCGACACGCGCATTCCATCAGTCGCAGTCGATGCGCTCGTCAAGCCGCAGCACTTTGCGCGGCTGTTTGGCGACAGCAGTAGTGTGCAAGCGCGCATTGCACTCCACGAACGCATGCCACTTGACAGCAGTAGTAGCAACAGCACAGCAGCAACAGTCTCTGATGCAACGCAGATCGCAATGCAGATCGCGTTCCAGCAGCACACGAAGCAGTTAGCAGTCGCAACACACTCGAGTAGCGTCCGCATCCGAGCGCTTCCAACCGACAGCGATCGCAATGACACCAGTGCGAGTGCATCTGCTGATGCGATAGACTCGTCAGAGCCGCATGAGCTCCTCGATGTCGTCCTCGTCGCTGTGAAGGCGTACGACAGTGCAGCTGTCGTGCAGAGTCTGCAAGAGCACTACGCGCATCTGCTCCAGCGCGATGCACTCGTCGTACTCTTGCAGAACGGACTCAGCGACGCGCGACTTGGCGCACCAAGTGGCTGTGCCTGGTGCTTTGCCCATGGCGTGACGTACGTCGGCGGCCGCTCGCTGTCGCTTGGTCACGTCCTCACGAGCGGCGTCGACGCTGCAAAGACGTACATTGCGCCAGTTGGGAGCGCTGACGCGACAGCAGAGCCAGCAGCGCAGGACAAAGACGCGAGGCGCCTCGATGCGCTCTGCCGTGCACTGACGGCAGCAGGTGCGTCTTCGAATCGCCATGCGCGAGTGACTGGAGCCGAGAGCGACGACAGACTCACTCACACTGTACTCTCGAACTCATGATCACTAGGACTCTGCACAGAGCCACTGAGCCCTGCCGTCATGCAGGCGATGCAGTGGAAGAAGCTGATCGTGAACGCTGGGATCAACCCGATCGCCTCGATCCTGAATGCGCCGAACGAGGTCTCACGAGCTGTCTGCTTCTGTCTGCTACTGGCGCCTCGCCTTGTACATGGACTCATACACAAGTGTGTGTATGTGTCTGTGGTTGTCCTTTATGCTACTGCTGCTACTGCTGTCGATGTGACAGAGCGTCGGTGCGTGCGAGTGGAGCCGCGTGTGTGTCGATACTGTTGTGCGTGAAGCGTGTGCCGTTGCAGCGAAAGAGCGCGTGGCACTCGAGTGCACAGAGGAGGTGCGCTCATGTGCGCTCTTGTGTGTGTGTGTGCGCTGACTGGCGCAGCGAGGACCTCCGTCTGACACGTGTGTTCGCTTGACTCGTGCGTGGCGTCGCAGGAGCTCGTGCGCGAGGTGCTGCAAGTGGCTGCGAACACTGGCACGAACGTCTGCTCCATGGTCGCCGACTTGCGGCGTGGCTCACGGTACGAGAAGCAGCCGCACTGTCGCCTCGACTCGTGCGCTCTCACAAATATGCATGGACGTGTCTGGATGTGCTGCTACTGCTGCTGACAGGACGGAGATCGAGGCGATCACAGGACGCATTGTCGCCCTCGGTCGCACGCACAACGTCGCGACACCAGCGAATGCGCTGCTGCTGCAGCTCGTTCATGCGCTCGAAGTGCAGCAAACACATGCAGAAGACACCGCCAGTGGCAAGCGCGTGTGAGCAACAAGCAGCAGCTACAAGTGCCGTAGATCAAGGCAATGAAAGGACCACGAGGACAATGCAGTGCAGTGCATGGTCTTGATTAGGGGCAAAAGGCAATGTGGTCGGATATCAAGAAGCGGAATCATGCGTCACTTGCTTTCAGTATGGTCGTATCACCGCGTTGGCGATTGCCATGTTCGAATCGCAAATCACTTGCGCAACGTATGTGAGCGACTTGCGCATTCACAGCCTTCTCGTGCTCACCACACACTCAGAGTTGCCTGCGAGTCATTCGTCTGCACTTGCCAGAACCTTTTCTGCGTCGCTCGAGCTCGCTCTTTGCGTCTCTGCGCCTCTGCGTGTGTGTGCAAGAAGCGCCGATTCACACGTGTCCAGCTGTCTGTCGGTGCGTGTGCAAGCAGCAACACCTGCAGACGAACGAACGCCCGAGCTGCGCTGCAGTTCCCACCAGTCTCTTCCTCTCGTTCTTCTTCGCCCTTGCTCTTGCTCCCTCCTCCTCACAACCGGAATCGCCCCCTCAAGCGCATCCGAGCAACACGAGCAAGCAAGCATGGCGGAGGCGTCGACGTTCCAGCGCCTGCCAACGAACGTCGTGCCCGACAAGGTGCGTACATGTGCATGCGCATGTGCATGTGCCATGACTCACAGCCACTGACAGACAGACACGACCTGCATCTTTGCTGCTCTAGTATTTTATCGACTATGAAGTCATCGACCTCATGAACTTCCGCTTCGAAGGCTCGGAGCGCGTGCAGCTCTGCGTGCAAGAAGCTGGCACAACGACGATCACGTGTCACGCGCTCGAGCTGTACGTGTTTGACGTCTCGCTCGAGGTCCCAACGACCACTGCTGCTGACAGCGACGACGACGATGGCGCCATGGAGCCCAAGACGCTCGCGTGCGAGCAGATCGAGTACCTGAGCAAAGAGGACTCGGTGCGGTTCCACTTTAGCGAAGCGCTACCAATCAACACGACTGTCACGCTCGCCCTGCGCTTCCACGGCTTCTTGAACGACCAGCTCCGCGGCTTCTACCGCTCCGAGTACGACCTCAACAACGAGAAGCGCGCGCTCGCCGTCACGCAGTTTGAAGCCTGCGACGCGCGCCGCGCGTTCGTGTGCTGGGACGAACCCGCGATCAAAGCGACATTCACGATCTCGATGGTCACGGACGCAGACCTCGTCGCGCTCTCGAACATGCACGTCGTCCAGACGCTCGTGCGTCCAAAGAAGAACGCGCACTTGCGCGCTCGCTCGCGCAAGGACGCGCCCGTCGAGAAGCTCTGGAAGTTTGCCGAGACGCCAATCATGTCGACGTACCTCGTTGCCATGGTCGTCGGCGAGTTCGACGTCCTCACGGGCATTAGCAAAGAAGGCGTGATTGTGAACGTGTACACTGCGCCTGGGCAGTCGGAGCGCGGTCGCTTCTCGCTCGACGTTGCGCTCCAAGCGCTGTCGTTCTTCACGGAGCGCTTTGGCGTTGCATACCCGCTCAAGAAGCTCGACATGGTCGCGATCCCAGACTTCCTTGGCGCCATGGAGAACTGGGGCCTCGTGACGTACAGCGAGAGCTGCTTGCTGATTGACGAGACACTCAGTTCGCAGCAGATCAAGATGCTCACGGCGCGCGTGGTGTGCCACGAGCTGTCGCACCAGTGGTTTGGAAACCTCGTGACGATGGAGTGGTGGACCGGACTGTGGCTCAACGAAGGCTTTGCGCAGTTCATGGAGTTTGACGCCGTGGACGCGATCTTCCCGGACTGGAAGGTCTGGGAGCTCTTTGTCCAAGAGGTCATGCTCAGCTCGGCGTTTGTGAAAGACGCGATGACGACGTCGCACGCGATCGAAGTCGTGGTGCACCACCCGCACGAAGCCGACGAGATCTTTGACACGATCTCGTACAACAAAGGCGCGAGCGTCGTGCGCATGCTCTCGGAGTTCCTCGGCCGCGACGTCTTTTACAAAGGCGTCTCGGCGTACCTCGTGAAGTTCAGCTACAAGAACACAGTGACCGAGGACCTCTGGGACGCGCTGGAACACGCATCGGGCGTGAACATCAAGAAGATGGCGAGCTCGTGGACGCAGCAGATGGGCTTTCCGCTCGTGACGCTCAAAGAGCAAGAGCAAGACAGCAGCATGAGTGGCGGGTGCAGCTGCAAGTACGTGCTGCAGCAAGAGCGCTTCTTTGCCGACCGAGCGAACGCCAAGGACGACCACTCGCTCTGGGACGTCCCGCTCACGGTCATCACGTCCGACGCGCCGGACACGATCCAGCGCATTGGGATCTGGGACGCCAAGTCCTCCGGCGCGTTTGCAGCGGACGTCGAGACGCCAGTCGTTGCAGACGACGCGATCAACGCGCAGGTGCAGGTCCCAGACGGTCCGCACGGCTGGATCAAGCTGAACCCGAGCCAGTCGAGCTTCTACCTCGTCAACTACCCGCCAGCGATGTGGAAGAAGCTCCAAGTGCCTGTGAAAGACCGGACGTTTGGCGTCGTCGATCGCGTGAGCATGCTCAACTCAGCGTTTGCGCTCGCTGGCGCAGGGGTCTTGGGCGTCCCGGACGCGTTGGACTTTACGAGCGCGTACGTCGAGGAGCCCGCGTTCCTCGTCTGGAGCGAGATCGCGGCGCGCATGGCGTACTACGCGGCGCTCTTTCACGACGAGCCGTTCCACGCCGAGCTCCAGTCGTACATCCGCACGCTGTTTGCGCGCGTGATGGCGCGCTTGACGTGGGATCCGCCGAGCGAGGCTTCCGCAGCAGTCGACAGCAACGACGGGCAGTTCCGCAAGATCGTGCTCGCGACATTGGGCGACGCTGGCGACCAGGACGTGATCGTCGAGGCGAAGCGCCGCTTCCACGCGTACATTAGCGGCGAGAAGACGGCGCTGTCGGCCGACATTCGCGACGTCGTGTTCCGGATCCAAGCTGCGCACGGCGACGCGACGCACGCCAAGGCGCTCGAGCGCATCTACGAGACGAGCGACTTTGCGGAAGAGAAGGAAGACGCGATCACGGCGATCGGCCGCGTGCCATGTGCGCATGCGAAGCAGCAAGTGCTCGAGTGGGCGATGGAGCACGTGCGCGCGCAGGACATTGGGTCGCTCGTTGCGAGCGTCGCAAGCGACAAGGTCGGACGCGAGCTCGTGTGGTCGTTTGTGCAGACGCACTGGGACGTGCTCACGAACAAGTTTTCGGCCATGACGGTCGGCGGCATCCTCGCGCGCACGATCGTCGGGTTCCACAGCGACGCGCGTGCGGTCGAGATCGAAGCGTTCCTGGCGACGAAGAACACGACGGGCTTTGCGCGCCGCGTCGACGGAGCGCTCGAGACCGTGCGGCTCAAGAGCCAAGCGCTGCACCGCGACCGCGACGCCGTGGCGCAGTGGCTCAAGACGCGTTCGACGTAGAGCCTGTCTGTCTTCAGTCGCAGTAGCAGTGGCAGGACGCAAGACATGTGCGTCTCGCAGATGACATGTTCTAGGCGCGCTTTATGAAAGTAGGTTGTGTTAGAAAGGAAGGCTCGACCGTGTTGTCTAACAGACTCGTCTGAGCTCGCACCGTGTGGATCGCCTTCGCTGTCCTTCTCACGTCCTGACGAGCTCCATGCACCTGTCTGTCTGTCTGTCTACTCGGGATCACTCGAGAGCGAGAACTCGACGTCGCACTGCACCGACACGACGAACTTGCCGAGCTTGTTCGGGTCGTACGTCGCAGGCATGATCACGTACGGCTCGTTGAACGCCGACGGCAAGACGAGCTCGGGCGGTGACTGCACCGAGTGGAGCGGCACAAAGTCTGTCTCGGACCATGGTCGGCCGTTCACAATGACGTTCGTGGAGCCGTCGCGATTGATCTTCTGGTCGTGGAAGAGGTAGAAGCCCATCATCGTGCCGACTGCGTCGCGCTTGCACTTGGGCTTCCACTCGAGCTCGGAGCGCGTGAGCGTGATCTTGACCTTGGCCGGTCGCACGCCTTTCAAGTGAAGGTACAGTTTTGGGTTCTTCTTCCACTCGCTGTGCAAGTGGCACCCGACTGCCGAGCTCTCGGTCCACTCGCCCGGGAGACTCTGCGTCGAGAACCTCGGTAGCTCGTCCATTGCGAGTGGGAAGTCGCAGTCCACTTGGAGCTCGAACGTGCCTTCAGCGCCAGCCTCTTCGAGCGACGGCAGGAGCATGAGTCCGCCGCGGTCTTCCAGGAGCCACTCCTTTGGCACCTTTCGCAAGTACAAGCAACTGATCGCTGGACTCGAGTAGCCCGAGATCCGGCACCACTCGTCCGGCTTCACGACAAGCTTGGGCGGCGGACAGATCACGCGAGCAATGGCGCTGCTGTGCTTTGCATCGGCGTGCAGCGCATCGTCGTCGTCCGCGTCGTCATCGTCGTCATGGTCGCCGCGCTTTGCGTCGCTGTTGGTCTGTCGCTGCCACTTGGCTCCACTGCTTGCAGCCGCCTTTGCGTACGGCTTCTCGACGACTTCGCCGAGAAAGTTGGTCTTTGGCGCCTTTGCGTGCGCGCGGAGGACACTCGCAGTGCTGCTGCTCGCAGCGCTCGCGCTCGAATCCTCCAAGCTCGACAGCGGGTTTGCTGCGCGCACAGCCGTGACACCGACAAGGTTGAACTTCTCCTTTGACGCCTCGCGCTGCCGCGCTTTCACGGCGTTCGACGCTTTGTGCGACGTCTTGCGCACCACGACTTTGATCGTCACGTGCGCCTTTGATGCCATGAGCGCCGCGTGCCGCTTCTTCGTGAGCTTCTTGAAGCGGATCCAGAACTGCGGGTTCTGGCACCACGCCGAGTTCTCTTCGCCACCGTGGAGTTGGAGACACAGCGGGCCGCCTGCGTTCGTCGGATCGCCGCTCTCCTCTTCGTCGTTGCGCCACTTGCCAGTTGCGACGCATGTGTACACTGGCGAGAGGCGCTCGACTTGTACGGGCTTTGGGGCGAAGATTCGCAAGAAGAACTCCATGTCGACCTTGGCGTTGTCCGTGTACGGGATCACAAAGTACGCGACATCGGGCTCGAGCACTAGCTCTTCTTTGATGATCTCGCGCTCCGGCAGCTGCTTGAGCTGCGAGCCGCCTGCATTCGCTGTGCTCGGCGTACTTGGCGTCGCAGCAGCACCAGCAGTTGTCGTGCCGCTCAAGATGTCGTTCGTCTCGTACGAGTGCGCCTCGGCGACGATCTGGCTCCGGTTGAACTCCCACACGATCGTCGAGCGCGACGCCTTTTGCTTCATCACGACAAAGTTGATCGCGTAGTTGTCGCCGCCGTACAGGCGGAAGTCGCGCTGCGCGAGCGAGATGAGCACGCCAGACGTGCGCTCCTGCACCGTGAGTTTGAACTGCGGGTTCCGGTACCAGTTCGCTTCGGCGTCCTGGAGCACACTCCACTTGGTCTTCCCGATCGGTCGCTCCGAGCTATTGCTACTGCTGCTCGAGTGCGCTTGCTCTCCGTCCGGAGTAACAGCAGGAGCTTGCAGTGCGTTCCCACTCGGCCGCGCTGCAGCCCCAGCAGCCGTGTATCCGAGCCACTCGCCTTGCACGCAGTACTGGTACACGTCGTCAAAGACGTGGACGACAAAGACTTCGTTGAACGTGTCGAGGAAGTCCTCCCAGATCATCCAGAAGCAGCCATCGTTGCCGCTGCGCGAGAACTCGCACGCCGGGTCACTCCGCATCGCGTTCTCGACTTGCATGTGCTCTTCCCACTTACTGTCGTCGTTCGACCACTCGCCCTTCCACATCCCGCGTCCCCAGACGTTCTTGAGCTTGACAAAGCGGAGCGACGGCGAACTCGCACTGTTTGCTGCCACACCAGCACCACTGCTGCCGCTTGCAGAGCTCACACCCACTTCTTTCACGTGCTGGATGATGTACTGCCGGTTCTTGATGATCCCAGTCGCAGTCATGTCGTACGCGTTGAACGAGAGCTGCTTGAGCTGCGCAGTCAGGATGCACTTCTTGCGCTTGTACCGCACCACGCGCTTCCACAGCGCTGCGCTGTTTGCTGCGTCGTCGCCATGGCGAATGCGTTCGCCTTGGAGGTTGATGCGGTGTGCACTGCCGCCAGTGCAGTCTAGGAACGCTTCGAGGATCTTTGCGCTCGTCGTTCCGCTGTGCGACTCTGCGAGCACTTGGTAGCTCCCATGGAGCTTCGCGTACGCTTTCTCGAGGAACGGAATGAACACTTCGTTCTTGTTGAGACTGCTGCCGTAGAGCACGCTCCCAGGCGTCGACGTGCCTTTCGACGGGTACTTGTCGTCGTCTTGGAGCTCGAGCGAGTACGGCACGCGCGTGTCAGTCGTGACCATGACCCACGCGCCGTTCTTGTAGAACCGACAGCTGAAGACGCCAAACTCTTTAAACGCGTGGATCGAGTCCGAGACAAAGAGGTTCTCAATGAGGTTGTCTGGATGGAGTGCGATTGCAGCAAAGACACCGAGGAGCCACGCGTCGCTCAGCGGTCCTTCGCGCACAATGCCGCAGCCAGACGTGCTCTTGAAGTAGTCCGGGTCGTCTGCTTACTCGCTCGGGCGGTACCAAAACACACCGCCGACGCCATTCCCAGACGCGTTACTCTCGTCGCTGTCTCCGTCGCGACTTGCGCTCTCAGCATTCGCCATCGCTGCTGCAGCGTACTCGGGGAGCTTGCTCGGGTCAATGTAGAGCGTCGTGAGCTGCGTCGGCGAGAAGTCCGGGTCTTCATACAGCACGATTCGCGTTGCGTGTTCGCCACTGTCACCATTTGCATCGCCTTCGAGCACGAGTCGCTGCTGGTTTGTCAAGAACCGAATGATCTCGGCTTCTGACGCCGTGTCTGCGACACAGAGGCGGTCTTTCGCGCTCGAAGGCGCTGCAGCCTCGGGGTCACTCGCGCGCTCGAGCATGCTCCGTCGTGCTGCTGCCTATCTCGTTCACGACTGCGAATGCTGTCGTCTTCGCTGTCGTCTTCGCTGTCGTCTTCGCTGTCGTCTTCGCTGTCGTGGAACAGGTCGTGTGGCAGCAGAAGCACGTGAAGCGATGCGATCCAAGATCCCAAACCTACTAAAGTGACCCACACAATGCCACATAGTGCCACACAGTACCACATATTCGTATTTAGCGAGAGCGCATTCCTGTATTTACTTTTTGTATGGCAGGTCCCGAGAACATCACATTCATGTACTAGAAATTTGTATACTTGGTCGCGGTCCTTGTATTGTTCCATATACAGAAAAAAATCGAGCGATTACTAAAATCCAGAATCAGGTAATTCATCCTGTTTGGAGTGCATTTGGCGTGCTGGTGCAAAGCTCATCAAGAGCTCATCAAGAGCTCATCAAGTGCCCAAGAGCGACGACGACGACGACGACGACGACGATGGCGATCAAGAGCATCGGGCGGCTGCACTACTTCCATTTGCGCGGCCGCGGCGAGCTCGTTCGCCTCGTGTGCGCTGCTGGCCGCGTGCCGCTTGACGAAGTCGTCGAGCCCATGGGACGCGAGTTCATTGCGCGCAAGCCGACGTTCCCGTTCGGTCAGCTGCCGATGATGGAGATCGACGGCAAGACGTACGCGCAGAGCATGGCACTTGCGCGGTACGCTGCGCGCCAAGCAGGGTTGTATCCGCGCGAGAACGACATCGACGCGCTCACAGTCGACATGGCCATGGACGCGTGCGCAGACATTCACGGCCCGGTGATCCAAGCCACATTCCTCGAGCGTGATGTCGAGAGCAAGCAGAAGCAGCTCAAGCGCCTCGTCAAGTATACGCTCCCTGCACTCCTTGGCGGCTTGCACGCACGCGTCGGCGGTGGTGGCGATGCTGCCAACAACGGCCCGTTCTTCCTCGGCACGCAGCTCTCTGTCGCGGACCTCGCAGTCTTTGACGTGCTCACGAATGCGCTCGTGCCCAAGCACGAAGAGATCCCAATCGACTACGCGAGCGCGTTCCCAAAACTCATGGAGCTCACGGAGCACGTGCGCAACGAGCCATCGATCGCCGAGTACTTGCGCAAGCGCGACACACAGACGACGCCATTTTGATCAAGTAGTCGTGAGTCAATCACCAAGTACTCAGGGCACGCACTGCCAGGACATCTCTCCCTACAGCCAGTCAGGCAACATGAACGAAGCAGGGACAACGTCCAGAGGACGTAGCGATGGTGTGTTGAGTGCGTGTATATATAGTGGTGCGCTGGTGCTGCCTCCTCGTCCTACCCACCGCAGTCGCAGTAGTCGCTCGCCTGTCTTCATACAGTGTGTATCTAGTTGGGCGAGTCAATGCCCGCGCGCACGCCGCCGCGCACGAGCAAGTCGGCGATCGCCGAGCGCGATGGCAAGTCCGACGCGCGCACGTCCTTCACGAGCTGCTCGACCTTCTTCTCCTGCTTCAGGTACTGGATCGCAATGTTCGCCAAGTTCGAGTCCGGAAGCGCCTCAGTGAACTGCAAGCCTTCGCGGTACACGATCTTGCTCGCAAGGCTCGCGGCGACGATGCACTTGATGTACGACAGCGGCACGTTCTGGTGCACGCGGTCGAGCGCGACTTCCTTGAGCTTTGGTGGCAAGTGGTCCTCAATGAGCGTGTACAGGACCTCCTTGTCGTCGTCCGTGACGTCGTCAAACTTGTCGAGGATCGAGTCGTGCACGCGGATGATCGCGCGACTGATGCGCTCGCTCGACGGCGGCAGCGCAGCGTTCGGGTTCTTCTTGTACTCGCGGAAGAGCAGCTGCGCTTCGACGCGCGCGAGGTGGCGGAGCTTCGTCACGACGTCTTCCACGAGCTCCTTCTTCACATTCAGGAACTCGTCGGTCTCCAAGAGCATGCTCGCAATGATCTCGTATGAGCTGCACACGACGCCGCACTTGTTCGCCGAGCTGTCCTTCACGATCACAACACCGGCTTCGTCAAACAGGAGCTGACGCGCCTCGGGCGTGATGAACAAGTTTGCGCCTTCGACAATGAGCTTCGACGACGGCTTGCCCTCGGCGTCGAGGTAGTCGCGCCAGTTGTTCTCGTTGATCGTGTTCGGGCGACCGCCGGCTGGGATGAACAGGTCGCTCTTCACGCGGTTGTGCAGCGAGTTGCGCGCGCGGATGCCCGATTGCGTGCTCACGTCGTGGAAGATGCCGTTCACGCCGACCTTGTCCTTGTTGTACTCGGACAGCGGCAGCGACTCGTCCACGAGACGCAGGAGCTCCTCCATGTTGAGACCGTCCGGGTTCTCAATCACGCCCGTGCCGTCGCAGATACCGACGACGCGCACGTTCGTGCCGTACTCGCGGTGGAGGATCTTGATGACGTTGCCAGCCACGTCGCCGTCCGTCCCACCAGTGATCTTGACCGTGAACGGCTGCTTCGTCGGGTCAATGTTCTGCGACCGGAGCGCGACGTCTGCGAACACTGCGACGCCTTCGCTCGTGACGCCGTAGACCTTGTGGTTGATCCCAGCGTCCGGCTTGGAGCTGATGAACGCACGCGGGATCGGGTAGCCGCGGTACGCCGCGCGCTTGGTCATCCACGTGATGTCCGACGGGATGATGTTCTCATCCGGACCGAGGTAGATGAGCTCGTCCTTGCCGTAGTAGTCCACAATGCTCTTCTTCACCTCTTCGTCCGTCGTGTTGAGGTCCAAGAGCGCGTCCGAGAACGCCTTCACGCTCTTGCGGATGATGAAGTCGCGCGGCGCAAAGTCGCCGACAGGACCGACGATCGGGTCACAGAGCACCACGGCCTTCGAGCCGCCCTCTGGGATGTCCTTGTTCTTGAGCTGCTGCGCAAACGCGAGGTTGTACGCCTCGTTGAACTGGCGCGCGCTCTCAAGACCGTGCGCGTCGCGCGTGTTCGGGTACACCATGCGCAAGCCACCGCGCGCAATGTCGCGGAAGCGCACGTGGAAGCCCTTGAAGCGGCGACCGTAGATGAAGAACACACCGTACGGCGTCTCTGTGCCCACCGTGCCGTGGCCAATGATCTTCGGGTCCATGCGGAGCGCGAGTGCGTAGCGGTTGCACACAAACTTGTTCGTGCGGAGCGTGCCAGCGACCGCGTCGACCATCGTGTTGAGGAGCAGGATCGAGTCTTCCGTCTCGACGTTGCGACGAATGTCGACCTTGATCGCCGCGACCTTCGCTTCGATCTCCTCTGGCGTGAGCTTCGTGAGCGACGGGTCGAACTTCTCGAGGAACAAGTCGGCGATGCGCGACGCGTACGGGAGCTGCGCCGGGTGCTCGAGGACCTCGATGATCCGGTTGAGCGAGTACGCAAACGGGTCCTTCTTTGCCAAAACGCCGTGGAGCATGTTGCCGTACGCGTAGATGATCTCCGCGCGCGAGAGACCGAGGTCCGGGTGCTTCATCGTGAGCTGCAGCGGCTTGTCGTCGACCCACTTGAGGTACTTGAGGTTCCCCTCGATCTTGTTCCACTCAAACTGCTTGTTCGCCGCCTCCTGCGACGGCTGCACGAGGATGCGGATCAACGAGACGTGGCCGTTGCCAGCCTTGTGGTCGCCCACGACGTCCAAGTGCGCGCGCACGACGTTGAGCTCGCACAGACCGAGGTACGTCGCCGCTTTCTGCATCGTGCTCTTCGCGAGCACGTTCGACGCCGCGATCGTGAGCATCGTCTGCGGCAGCGTACCGCCGCTGAGCTTGTTCTCTTCGCTGCGCTTCTCCCAGCCGTGCTCAACGTCGATAGCAACGCCCTCCGTGCCCTGCACGCGGTGGAACAGCGCCATCTGCGTCGCAATGCGGCGCGGGTTGCTGAACTGCACGTACATCGAGTTGCAGCGGTGGAGGTAGTCGTCCACAGCCGCAGGCTCAAAGTACGCCGCTGGCGCAGGGTACCCGTCCTTGCCCTGGTACTTGCCAGCCTGGAGGTCGGCCATGAATGCCTGAATGGTGTTACGCGCGTTCTTTTCCTCCTTGGTCTGGCCCTTGAACGGCTCTAGTGGACAAGAGCAGTAGTAGCAAGAGTAGTGTGAGTGAGCTGGTGTCCTTGCAACAGCAGTAGCAGCAGTGCTAGAAGCAAGAGTGTGAGGACGCACCTTGTTTGCCGAAGCGGAAGATGTCGACACCGAGCGTGTCGTCAAGGGACGTGAAGATCTTCACGCGCGCGAGCTCGGCGCCGTCAATGTCCTTTGGGAGCTGGTCGATCACGTTCGCGAGCAAGCCCGGGTAGTTTGCGCCCGAGCGGATGTACGAGTAGACCTTGTCCTCTGGCGAGCGCAGCATCACTTCTGGCTGCTGCGCGTTCACAAGCGCCGTGATCGCGTTCAAGTGCTGCAGACGCTCTTTCTCGTTGATCGCGCGAAAGTACGCAGGTGGCATGTTCTCGAGGAACC
>JAASFL010000756.1:0-13396 GCA_023333735.1 Globisporangium takayamanum
GTCAATGCACTTTCGGAGTGAGTTCGCATGGTCGTGAAGACGTGTCGTACTGAGCTCGTCGCCGAGCTCGTGGCGTTGAAATGGGTGGCGTGTCTTGGGTGCCGGCCGCGCGTTCGCGAGCGCGTTGCCGATGACTTTGGACGGGAACCGCCACTCACATTGGGCCAGAGACCAACAACCATGTAGTCTAGACAACGTAATAATGCTGGGTAGTTCCCTCTGGCAGGAGAGAAGTCCAGCCTAAACAAGTTAGGCTCTTTGACCCCCCGGAAGATGAGCGCGACCAAGACGAAGATGCAGCGCTCGGGTCGCGTGTTGCGCTCGTACCTGTCTGCGCGCTGGAGCTCGTGCAGTCCCGATCGCATGCGACCGACGACCTGTGTGGTGGACACGAGAACATCAGCCACACGACCGAGTGTCCGCAGCATGTGCTTTGACGCCTCTTAGCCACGCACCTGCTCCATGTTGTAGTCGATCCGATCGACGAGCGTGCCCTGGTCAATGGCCATGTCCGCGACCTCTTTGAACACCGTGGCGAGCATCGCAACGGACTTGGCAATGCGCTGGATCTCGTCGTCTCTGGCCGCAATGAAGACGCGCTGCGTCTCGAGCGCCAAGTCAAACGCCTGCGTACGGTAGCGCTGTTGCCACGAGCCGCATCCACAGTCACGTACACGAGCCAAGGTCCTTCAGTCAGCGCCATTGACGACATCTCACGACAGCCGCACGTACCTCGCTGGCGTCGCTGGTGTCGTGATCGCTCTGTTCAAAGACGTCGGAGCCAAACTTCTGGACTTGCAAGCGCTC
The DNA here is from genome assembly GCA_023333735.1 of Globisporangium takayamanum. Classification (NCBI taxonomy): domain Eukaryota; phylum Oomycota; class Peronosporomycetes; order Pythiales; family Pythiaceae; genus Globisporangium; species Globisporangium takayamanum. Next base: position 808 of record JAASFL010000756.1, read on the forward strand.
AAAGTACTCGCGCTGACGTGTCCGGAACGTCGTCGTGATCGTCTGCAAGCGACTTGCGATCGCGCGCTGCGTGTTCACGCGCACGAGGCGGTCAGTGGGCGAGAGACATGGGACGCCGCCGATGAACGGCCGCGTGATCTGCTTGAGACTCCGGTCTGCGCTCTGGAACAGCGCTGTGATCTCGCCCGTGAGCTGCGTGATCTCGTGCTCTTGCTGCGTCTCCGAGTCATCGAACCGGATCATGAGTCGTCGCGTATGGAGGAGCTGGAGGTACTCGACTGCGTTACGTGGTACGCGGATGAGTACTCAGTCAGTAGCAGTCGTAGTAGCAGTCTCCATCGCATACAAGAGACGTACGCTTGACATGGAGCAGTCGAATCGCTTCGTTCGCTTCGTCTGCAAAGTGCATCCACTCGGGCTTGCGGACAGTCTCGCCGAGCTCGAGGCGATCGCACGCGAGCGCTTCTTGGAGCAGCGCTTTCTCCATGGCGCGCGTCTTGAGCTGCTGAGACAGAGCACGACACGTGGGTGTGCACAGAGCGACAAGCATGGCATAGCAATAGAGATACATGTGTTAGAGCTCTATGCAATCGGGACTCGTAGGTGTATGTGAGGCCCGTCCAGTCTGGTTTGTATACACAATAGCACACACACACACCTGCTTGGACCGGAAGAGCGCGAGCACTGGTGGTGGATTTGCAGCCAAGCGCCGGAGCTGGAAGCGCAGCTGGCGCTGCTGAAGCCCTTGTCGGCGCTCACGGAAGCGCTGCGTGAGGTCGCGATGTGCCATGATGCTGGCGATTGACTGATGGATAGATGATCTGTTGATTTGGATGTGGCTCGCGATCTTGAACAGTCGTCGTAAGTGAGATGAGATGAGATGAGATGAGAACGTGAGGTACATTGAGATACGTCTTGCGATCTCCAATGGCCGTGGCACATGCCTAGACTACCTCTACATTCTGCCTTTCAGGCTGCTCCGGGAGTCGTCGTAAGTGGTGATGTGGACCACGTGCGACGGTCGAAGGAAGGCGACACGGGCACCTGAAGCGGTGTGGAGAGTAGCTTGGACGCCAACGCGTGTGTGCATGCAGCTGCTGCCATGCCGGAGACAGCAGCCACTAGTGCGAGCACCGCCAACAGCCACAGCAATGGCAATGGCAATAGTGGCGGTGGCGCGCTGCGATGGGCCAAAGTCGATGCAATTGCGCCGCGAAATGGCGAAGTGCCGTCGCGCCGATCTGGCCATACGCTCTCAGTTGTGGGCTCGAACGCGTACCTCTTTGGCGGCTGCGACTACAGTGAACCACCAGGTCCAACGAACGACCTCTTTGTGCTCAAGATCAACGCGAGTGCGCCATGGGAGTGGGAGAAGCTCAAGTTTGCACCGACGCAGACGCCACTGCCGCGCTGGAAGCACTCGGCGACAGTCGTGGACAACAAAGTGTACGTCTTTGGTGGCTTCCACACAAGCACCACGCGCTTCAACGACGTCTGGGTCTTCAATCCCATCACGATGAGCTGGTCGCAGCCGACAGACAAGAGCGCTGGTACTGGCACTGGTGCGAGTTCGAGCACTGGTGCAGCTAGCACACCGCACCGCGCGAGCGTCGCTGCATCACGCGCGAGCGTTGCAGTCGTCCCAGCACCGCGCGGTGGCCACTCAGCAGTTGCGATCCGCAAGTGCATCTACGTCTTTGGCGGCTACGGCGGCACTGGCTACGGCCGACGTGGCTTTGACGACCTCCACGTCCTTCGGTGCGACGACGCGAGCTGGAGCCGCGTCGCGACAAAAGGCAGAGCGCCTGAGAAGCGCGCAGGACACCAAGCATGCGCAGTTGACGACAACATGCTCATCTGCGGCGGCTGGAACAGCGTCGCGCAGTTCAATGACCTCTTTGTCCTCGACACGACAACGAACGCCTGGTCGATGCTTGACGGACCGCAGATGGCAAACCCGCTGCCGCGGCGGAGCCACGCCGCGTGCGCTGTGCTCGCGATCCCACATGCGAAGGTCTTTACGTTTGGCGGCGTCATCGGCGAGCCAAATAACTATAACGGCCAAGGCACGTACATGAACGACATCGCGGTGCTCGACACTGGCGACATGGCGTGGAGCGTCCCCGAGATCCGCGGTGCGCCGCCGTGTGGACGCGCAGACACGACGCTTGCGTGCGACGACAAAGGGAGCCGTCTCGTGATCTTTGGCGGCTGGGCAAACGTCTGGCTCAATGACCTCTACTGCCTCGACGTGAGCTGCGTCGTTGGTCCGCCATACGGCATCACCGGCGTCTTCCCGGACTTTGGCCCGATCACTGGCGGCACGCAGCTCGTGCTCGAAGGCATTGACTTCCTGAACAAGCCCGTCACTGTGCGCTTTGCGTGCCGCAAAGGCTCGATCGACGTCCCTGGCACGTACGTGAACGACCACACGCTCCACGTCACAACGCCGGACTTTAGTATGTACCCGCCTGGGGACGTCCAACTCCGCGTCGCGCTTCTCGGCGACTCGTTCACGACGACGTTCCAGACGTTCAGCTACTTTAGTGTCACGCACGCGGCCATGTGCTTTGCGTACGGCCCTGGCGTGCTCTGTGGCGGTGCGAGCGGCGAGCCAACGAGCTTCATCATTCAAGCTCGAGACGCAGCACGCGGCCTCCGGACACGCGGTGGCGACGCGTTCACAGTCGAAGTCGTCTCCGACGCAACAGGTCCGCTCTTCTTACCGTCCTTGGCGATCCAGGACTTGCTCAATGGCACGTACCTCGTGAGTTACACGGTCCAGACTGCCGGCGAGTACAAAGTCCACGTGTCGTTCGACGGGACGTTCGGTGGTGTCGCCGGTACGATCCGCCATGCGCCATACATCGTGTCGTTCGACGACACAGTAACGCGCGAGATGAACGTCATGACTGGGAAGCTCGTGCTCGACCAGGTCCTGCACGACTTCCAGACGCTGCAGCAGTCGAGCAAAGAGTGCAACATCGGCTTGGAGCAGCCACTGTCCGACCCTGCGCGGTCGCCGGAAGAGACGACGACTGCGCTCTTGGCGCTCAAAGAGCACGTCTTCCACGTCGAGAAGCGCGGCGAAGACATCACGCTCTCGATCGACGAGCTCCGGGCCGAGATCGCGTTCCTCGCGGACGCTGGTGTCGCTGTCACGAAAGAGCGCGAGCTCCTCGCTGCGATCGAAGCGGCGTGGAGCGACATCCAGCGCAAGGTCCCAGCAGCGAGTGCGCGCATTGCGCCGCTCATTGCGACACAGTGTCTCAAGTTCCGCACCGACATGGCGACGTACGTCGACAGCTTGCAGCTCAAAGCCGCAGAGCTCAAGACGAAGCGGTTCTGGACGTACGACGCCGGCACACGCGCTGCTCAGGACGCGATTGCGCTCGAGCGGCAGGCGTTTGCGCAAGAAGAAGTGGTCGCCGCGCGGCAGCGCCACATTGCCGAGATCCTCGAGTGCGACGAGCTCTTGGAGCCGTGCAACCGTGTCTTGAGCGCGATGCGCAAGACGCTCGAGCACGTGACGCAGCTCTGGGACGCGATTGACGACGTCACGCGCAAGATCGAGCTGTCCAAGGACGTGCCGTGGAGCTTGATCGACGGTGTCGTGCTCGAAGAAGAGGCCAAGGCGTTCCTCACGCTCGTGAAAGCCGTGCACAAGGACGTGCGCGACTGCGACGCGTACAAGCACTTTGAGCGCGTCGTCAAGGACTTCCTCGCCACATGTCCACTCTTCCAAGCGCTGCGCCACCCGTCGATGCGCAAGCGCCACTGGCTCGACCTCGTGCGCGTCACAGGCAAGACGTTCGAGTGCCCTGACGACAACCCGGCGCTCAAGTTTGCCGACATCCTCGCGCTCAACCTCCACGCCCATCAGCGCGACGTCGAAGAGATCACGGACCGAGCACAGAAGGAGGCGAAGCAAGAAGCCGTGCTCCAGGACGTCGAGACGCGCTGAGCGAGCGTGTCGTTCAGCATGACGCGGTACAAAGACACGGACGTGCCACTGCTGCACTTGAGCGACGACACGGTCGAGATGCTCGAGTCGGACCAGCTCGTGCTCCAAGCAATGGTGTCTGGGCGGCACAACTACTTCCAAGCCCAGTCGCAGCGCTGGGCCGCGATGCTCATGCTCGTCGCTGACGTCACGGGCGTGCTCAGCGAGATCCAGCGCGCGTGGTCGTACCTCGAGCCGCTGTTCATGCGCTCGGAGGAGGTGAAGCGCGAGCTCCCAGATGACGCGCGGCGCTTTGAGCTCTTGGACGCACGCGTGCAGCAGACGCTGCAGCTCATGTGGCCGCAACTCGGGAACACGGGGAACGTCCTCTTGGCGTGCGCGGTCCCCGACTTGCTCCTGTCGCTCAACGACATCCGTGCACTGCTCGAGCAGTGCCAACAGGCGCTGAAAGAGTACTTGGACGCCAAGCGCCGGCTCTTCCCGCGCTTCTACTTCATCTCTGAGGCCGACTTGCTCGACGTGCTCTCGAACGGCAGTGCGCCTGCGAGCATCCTCGTGCACTTGGAGAAAGTCTTCTTGGCCACGCGGACGCTCGTGCTCGAAGCGCCAAGTGGTGCCGCCGCCGTTGCGACGCACTTTGTCTCGAACGACGTCGCGAAAGAGAAGGTCCCGTTCGAGCACAAGGTCGAGCTCGCTGGCAAAGTCGAGCTGTACTTGCACGTCCTCCTCGACGCCATGCGTGCGACGCTATCTGAGCACGTCGTGCGCTCGCTCCGGCGCTTCCCAGAGCAGAATCGCGTCGAGGGCTCCTACAAAAGCTCCCAGCGTCTGCTGCAGGTCCGAGCGCCAGTGACACGACGCTCGTGCCGATGGACGCTGCACAAGTCGCGCTCCTTGTCGCTGGCATCGAGTACACAAAAGGCGTCGAGAACGCGTTCGTGCTCTTGGCAAACGGCCACGCAACGGCGATGACTGAGTTTGCGGAGAAGCTCCGCGTGCAGCTCAGCGACTTGATCCAGCTCACGCAGCAGTCGAGCTTAGCAAAAGGCGATCGCCAGCGCGTCATGTGCCTCATTACGATCGACGCACACGCGCGCGACGTGGTCCAGAAGCTCGTGCACGAGCGCATTAGCCACGCATCGTCGTTCGTCTGGCAGTCGCAGATGAAGCACCGGCGCGCCGATCATCTCCATCGGACGTACCTCGAGATCTGCGACGCGACGTTCGACTACGGCTTTGAGTACCTCGGCAACGGGCCGCGGCTCGTGATCACGCCGCTCACAGACAGGATCTACGTCACGGCGACGCAAGCACTGCACATTCAAATGGGCTGTGCGCCAGCAGGACCCGCGGGCACGGGCAAGACCGAGACAACAAAGGACTTGGCAAACATGGTCGGCAAAGTCTGCTACGTCTTCAACTGCTCGCCCGAGATGGACTACAAGAACCTCGGGAACATCTTCAAAGGCCTCGCGAGTGCCGGTGCTTGGGGCTGCTTTGACGAGTTCAATCGTTTGGTGCCCGAGGTCCTGAGCGTTTGCTTCTTGCAGTTCAAAGCCGTGTGCGACGGCATCCGCAGCGACAGCGACACCGTGACGATCGAAGGCGACCAGGTCACGCTCGACCCGACGTGCGGGACGTTCATTACCATGAACCCTGGCTACCTCGGGCGCTCAGAGCTCCCAGAAGGGCTCAAAGCGCTCTTCCGACCGATCACAGTCATGGCACCGGACCTCGTGCTCATCTGCGAGAACATGCTCATGGCCGAAGGCTTCCGCGACGCAAAGGTCCTCGCGTCCAAGTTCTACAGTCTCTACTCGCTCCTGAAGGAGCTCCTGTCAAAGCAAGACCACTACGACTGGGGTCTCCGCGCAATCAAGAGCGTCCTCGCCGTCGCCGGTGCGTTCAAGCGCGCAAAGCCCAAACTCAGTGAGCACGAGATCCTCCTTCGGTCGCTCCGGGACTTTAACTTGCCCAAGATCGCCGAGCACGACGTCGTCGTCTTCACTGGCTTGCTCGACGACCTCTTTCCGCGGCTCAATCCGCCGCGAAAGGTCGACGAAGCGCTCGAGACGTTTGTCCAGAGCGCGTGTGAAGAGCGCGGACTGTGGCCGCACGAGCAGTTCCGGCTCAAAGTCGTGCAGCTCGAAGAGCTCTTGGCCATTCGGCACTGCGTCTTTGTCATGGGCGCCGCAGGCAGTGGCAAGACAGCGTGCTGTGAGACGCTCGTGGCTGCGCGCAAGCGCAAAGGCGACGAGTACCAGACCAAAGTCGTGGCGATCAACCCCAAGACCGTCTCAACAGAAGAGCTCTACGGCTGCATGGTCCTCGGGACGCGCGAGTGGAAAGACGGATTTTTGTCCAAGCTCTTGTGGGACCTCGCAACGATCTCAACGACCGACGTGCGGCCCAAGTGGCTCGTCCTCGACGGCGACCTCGATGCAAACTGGATCGAGTCGATGAACTCGGTCATGGACGACAACAAGATGCTCACGCTCGCGTCGAACGAGCGCATTCCGCTCAAGCCAAACATGCGCTTGGTGTTTGAGATCCGCGACCTGACGTTCGCGACGCCTGCGACGGTGTCTCGCGCCGGTGTCCTCTTTCTCTCGAGCACTGATGGCGCGCAGTGGCGCGCGTTCCTCGCGAGCTGGGTGAGCACGAAAGGCTTGACTGTGCCGCAGCGCGCCGCCCTTGGTGAAGCCATGACCAAGTACATTGACCCGACCGTCGCGTTCATTCGACAGAGTTGCAAGACGATCGTCGCCGTGGAAGACATCACGATGGTCCAGACGTACCTCTACTATCTTGACGCGATCCTCGACGCCGAGACGCTCGCCGATGCAAAGAAGCTCGACCTCGTGAGCGGCTTCCTCTCGATCTGGGCGTTCGGCGTAGCGCTCACGATCAGCGACGACGGCACAGACTACCGCAAGCTCTTTAGTGAGTGGTGGCGCAGCGAGTTCAAGCACATCAAGGTCCCGACGCGCGACACGGTCTTTGACTACTGGCTTAACCCAACGGCACTGAGCTTTGACTCGTGGCGTACTTCAAGCCCGTGCACTTTGACGGCTCGGTCCCCATGTCTGCGATCACAGTCCCGACGCCCGAGACGGCGTCGATCACGAGTTGGATGAGCCTCATGGTGCGCGAAGCACGGCCGTTTATGCTCTGCGGGTACGCTGACACAGGCAAGACGCAGCTCGTACAGGGCGTGCTCGCGAGTATTGACCAGTACGCCGCTGCAAAGAGAGCCAAAACATCTCCGGCAACGACTGGCGGCGGCGCGTGCGCAGTCTTGAGTATCAACTTTAACTACTACGCGAGCGCGAGTGCGCTCCAGGCGATGCTCGAGTCCAAGCTGACCAAGCGCGTGGGCACGACGTTCGGTCCGAGTGTCGGCGAGCAGCTCATCTACTTCCTCGACGACCTCAACTTGCCACAGGCCGATGCGTACAACGCGCAGAGTGCGATCGCGCTCTTGCGGCAGTACCTCGACTACGGCTACTGGTACGACCGGAGCAAGTTCACGCTCAAGCACGTGCAGCACGTGCAGTTCCTGAGCTGCATGAACCCGAGCGCGGGCACGGGCGCGATCAATCCGCGGCTCCAGCGCCACTTTGTCACGTTTGCACTCGCGCAGCTGAGCGCTGCGAGCCTTCAGCTCATCTACACGACGTTCCTCGACGGCTACGTCGCGGACTTTGTCGAAGAGATCCAGAAGCTCTCGGCTCAAGTGCTCAAAGCCGCGCTCGGGCTCCACGCGCAAGTCACAATGGCGTTCCGGAAAACCGCGGCGAACTTCCACTACGAGTTCAACATCCGCCACGTCGCGAACGTCTTCCAAGGGCTGCTCATGGCCAAGCCCGCGACGTTTGAAGACCCGATGAAGTTTGCGCTCCTGTGGCTCCACGAGTCTACGCGCGTGTACAGCAATCGCCTCGTGATCGCGCAGGACGTCGCCAAGTTCACGGCGCTCGCGCAGCAACAGGCGCGCAAGTGCTTCCCAGCGTTCAACTTTACGCGGTACTTTGTTCCGACGTCGACAGTGTCGGACACGACCACCAGTGCGCCACTCATCCAGACCGACCCGATCCTGTTCTGCCACTTTGCAAACGGTCTTCACACGAACGAGTACGACCAAGCCGCGTCGCTCGCAACGCTCCACGCGACGGTCGACGAAGCGCTGAGCGAGCACAACGAAGTGTACCCAAAGATGGACCTCGTGCTGTTCAAAGACGCGCTCGAGCACATTGCGCGCATTGTGCGCATCCTCTCGAACCCGTCTGGCCACGCGATGCTCGTTGGTGTCGGCGGCAGTGGCCGCAAGTCGCTCGCACGCCTTGCGACGTTCATGTGCGAGTTTGCGCTTGTCGAGATCGCCATCACGCAGACGTACTCGCTCTTGGACTTCAAGACCGATCTCCAGACGATGGTCCTCAAAGCCGGCGTCAAGGGCGAAGCGCTCGTGTTTGTCTTGAGCGACAACCAGATCAAGCACGAACGCATGCTCGTGCTCCTCAACGACCTCCTCTCGAGCGGCCACATCCCCGAGCTCTTCACCGCCGACGAGCAGACGAACATTGTCCAGCAGATCTTGCCAAAAGTCAATGCGGCGATGGCGACGTCGAATGTATCGACAACCGTCGCCTCGGGTTCGAGCGATACGTCGGACAAAGAGCGGTGCTGGCACTGGTTCGTCCAAGAGATCAAGCGGAACCTCCACGTCGTGCTGTGCTTCTCACCGGCAACGCCGGCGTTCCGCATGCGCGCGCGCAAGTTCCCAGCGCTCGTGAACTGCACGTCGATCGACTGGTTCCAGCCGTGGCCACAGGATGCGCTCCACTCAGTCGCAGCGCGGTTCCTCAACGTCGACGACGACAGTCTCGGACTGCAGCAGTACATCCGCGACGACGCTCTTGTGCCGGTCATCCAGACGTTCTTACCGTATGCGTTCGAGACAACCAATGCGCTTGCGCGCGACTTCTTTCACCACGAGCGCCGCCACGTGTACTCAACGCCCAAGTCGTTCCTCGAGTGCCTCGCGCTCTATCGCGACCTCTTGCGGTCCAAGCACGACGCTCATGCGCGAGCCATGGCGCGCCTTGAGAGAGGCGTCGAGAAGATGGCAGCGACGCAGGACGTTGTCGCAAACATGGAGGACGAGCCCACGCGGACGCTCGCAGAAGCGGAAGCGAAGCGCGGCGTCGCAGAGGAGCTCGCCGAACGGCTCAAGCGCGACAAAGGGATCGTCCAGAGCGAGACTGCGAAGGCAAACGTCGAGCGCGAAAAGTGCGCGGTCATCCAAGCCGACATCTCGGCGAAGCGCGCAGACACAGAGGCGGACCTCGCCCAGGCGCAGCCGATGGTCGACGCTGCGATGGCTGCGCTCGATACACTCAACAAGAAAGACCTCGGGAGCTGCAAGACGATGTCAAAGCCGCCAGCAGGCGTCGGCGACGTCTTTGGCGCAGTCGTTGTGCTCTTTGCTGGCGTGAACGCAAGTGTCGTGGTCCAGAAGAACGGCAAAGTGAAAGACAAGGACCGGTCATGGGACGCTACGAAGAAAGCGCTCTTGGGCAACATCAACGCGCTCGTGGACGAGCTCAAGAGCTTCAAGACCGCCGTGGACGAGCAGCAGGTCCCGAACGTGAACTGGAAAGAGGTTCGGCCGTTCCTCCAGCTCGAGCACTTCAACGTCGAGACGATCGAGAAGAAGAACTCGGCGGCCGCAGGGCTCTGCGCTTGGGCCATCAACATCGTCGCGTACTACGACGCGATCGTCGTCGTTGAGCCGAAGAAGCGCGCGCTCGCTGAAGCGAACGACAAGCTCGCAGTCGCAAACGAGAAGCTCGCGCACGTGAACGAGCGCCTCAGTGCGCTCGAAGCGAAGCTCGCTGCGCTCACAGCCGAATACGACGAGACAAACAGAGCGGTCCAAGACGCGATCGCAGCGGTTGAGCGCGGTCACCTGCGCATTGAGCTCGCGACGCGCTTGACTGCAGCGCTCGGGAGCGAGAGCGTGCGGTGGCGCCAAGAGCTCGCGCGACTCGAAGAACGCGCACAGACGCTCGTGTGCGACGTCCTCATCGCCGCGAGCTTTGTGTCGTACATCGGCGCGTTCACAAAGCCGTTTCGCGACGTGCTCATCACGGACAAGTGGATGCCGTTCCTCAAGCGAGCGCTCAGTCCAACCACTGGCGCTACGTGAGTCCGAGCGAGCGAGGCACCAGCACTGACGTCGCCGTTCTTGTCCGAGACGTGCAATCCGCTCGCTATCCTCGCGAGCGACTCGGACGTCGCAGAGTGGAACACGCGCGGACTCCCGAGCGACCGCGTGTCGATCGAGAACGGCGCGATCGCACGCACGACGAAGCGCTGGCCACTGCTTGTCGATCCGCAGCTCCAAGGCATCTACTGGCTCCGCGAGATGGAGAAGCACGCGCGGCGAGCGCATCCGAGCTCGTTCCAAGTCGTGCGGCAGGACCAGCCAAACTTGCCACAGGTGGTTGAGACGGCGCTCGAGCACGGCTACTCGCTGCTCGTGGAGAACATGAGCGAGACGATCGACGTGTGTCTCTGGCCCGTGATCGCGCGCGCGACCACGACGCGCGGCCACACGACGTTCCTCAAGCTCGGCGACAAGCTCGTGGAGCTCCACCAGGACTTCCGCCTCGTCCTCCACACGAAGCTATCGAACCCACACTACCCGCCGGAAGTCCAAGCCGAGACGACGCTCATCAACTTTGCCGTGACGCAGCAAGGACTCGAGGACCAGCTCCAGGCGCTCGTCGTGCGCAAGGAGTGGCCCGCGAAAGCGAAAGCCCGCACGGCGCTGCTCCATCAGCAGAACGAGTTCAAGATCCGGATCCAGGCGCTCGAGGACCGCATCTTGACGAGCTTGGCGGACACGGAAGGCGACATCACGGAGAACGTCCAGATCATCACGGACCTCGAGACAACAAAGGCCACGGCGGTCGAGATCGCGCGCAAAGCCGCCAAGGCGCAAGAGTACGAAGCGCAGATCAACGCATTGAGTGCCAAGTACCAGTCGGTCGCAAGTCGCGGCGCGTTGCTCTTCTTCCCCATGGACGGCCTCACGCGCATGCACGCGTACTACGTCTACTCGCTCAACGCGTTCGTCGTGATCTTCCAGCGCGGCATTGACCTCGTGTCGACCGACAAGCCAGTGGGTGCGAGCGCCACGAGCAGTGGCACTGGCGCGAGCGGCGGTGGCGGTCTCCTCAGTCGCCTCAAAGCCGTAGCAAAGAAAGTGATCGCAACGCAGCGGTTCCAGTGGAACGCCGACTTGCTCCTCGCAGACCGCGTCGTCGACAGCGCAGCGAGTAGCGAGCAAGACATCGAAGCGCTCTTAGCTCAGACTGACGACGAAGCCATGCCGAGCGCAGCGCAGATCGCCGCGCGGTGCGAGCAGCTCGCGCGCTCGATCACAGACGTCGTGTTCAACTACATCCGGCGCGGGTGCTTTGAGAAAGACAAGCTCACGCTCTCGACGCAGCTCTGCTTTGCGATCCTCCAAGCGGAACAGACCATGACGCACGCCGACGTGCAGCAACTCGTGACTGTCAGTGCGTCCACGGACCCGAACGGCCCTGGCATTGGGATCCTCAGCGAGTGGCTCAGTCCAGCGACGTGGCTCCGTGTCCGGAAGCTCGAAGAGTCGATCGCGAGTCTCCAGAAGCTCACGACGTACATGAAGTCGGACGCAGACGAGTGGCGCGAGTGGGTCGAAAGCGACGCGCCCGAGACAAAGGCGCTCCCAGGACCGTTCAGAGCCTCAGCGACACCGCTCCAGCGCTTGCACCTTGTGCGCGTGCTCCGTCCAGACCGCACGATCGCAGCGCCCCAGGCGTTTGTGACTGCGCACCTCGGTGCGTCGTTCACGCAGCAGCCGCCGTTCGACATGGACGCTGCGTACCAAGAGACGAGTGCATCGACACCGATGTTCTTTGTGCTCTTCCCAGGCGTTGACCCAACGTCGTGGGTCGAGACACTCGGTCGGAAGTTCGACTACACGTACGAGCGCGGGAACTTGGTGAACATTTCGATGGGACAAGGCCAAGAGGCGACCGCCGACAGTGTCCTTCTTCGCTTTGCGCGCGAAGGCAACTGGGTCATTCTCCAGAATATCCACTTGATGCAGACGTGGCTCTCGCGTCTAGAGCGCACGCTTGAGCTCTACTCGGTCTCAGCGGACCCAAACTTCCGTTGCTTCCTCTCAGCAGAGGCCCCGGCGCTCGCGTCGATCCCGAACGTCCCCGAGTCGCTCCTCCAGAGCTGCATCAAAGTCGCGAACGAAGCGCCGACCGACTTGAAGAGCAACCTCTGCCGCGCCTGGGCACAGTTCTCGCTCAAGCACATCGATGCATGCGCAAAGCCGAGCGAGTACCAGGGCTGTCTCTTTGCGCTCTGCTTCTTCCACGCGCTCGTGCTCGGTCGCCGGCGCTTTGGCTTCCAGGGCTGGAGCCGCATGTACAGCTTCAACACGGGCGACTTGCTCATTTGCTCGGACGTCTTGCGGCGGTACCTCGACAACACGAGCGCTGTTGGAGTAGGAGCAGCAATGAAGACGCAAGCGAGTGGCAGTGGCAAGGACAAGGACAA
>JAASFL010000757.1:0-13368 GCA_023333735.1 Globisporangium takayamanum
CGAATTTCGGTGATCGGATTGTATCACCGCAATCGTCGCAGAACGCTCTATCGTTTTTGATATGTTTTTAGCTTCTACGAGCAAAATTGACGGTACAGCCAACAAAATAGATTTTTCCAAGACTTTTGTCGCGCACTTTATAGGAATGTGTATGCCAACGATTTGCTTTCTCACTTAGGTTCGATATGCAATTTATTAGAATAGTTTATTTTATTTCAAAGGTATTCGATCTGGGCCACGTGATATAGATTTCGATAGTGAAATCAAGACATGTTGTTGCGACCACTCCATTCGTTGCCACTCTTGCTTCCTCGCTTCCTCTTGCTTGCTCGTACATGCGACGACGACTGCGATCGCATGCTCCTCTGCGCATGTGCACGTGCACCTGCGTCCCCATTGTGACGCTCGTTTAGCCATATCCGATGGGGTCGCTCGTCGTCCCGTGTGACGATGCAACCACACGAGAGGTACATTGTCGAGTAATGGGGCATCGCATTGTGCGATTGCAGCCATGCGCAGGTGTGCTCGTGCATATGTACTTATAAGCATGCTCGTGTGTCAATGTATCTCTGTGTATCTTGAGCGTGTGCGTGTTGTACGTGTGTCTGCACTGTTGACTGTGTGTGTGTGTGCGTCTCCAGTGCGCTCCCGCACTGCTGGTCGCCATGACGAAGAAGATAAGGCCGCTTTTAGGACGCCACGCGTCGCTGGTCGTTCGTCTTGGACGACAGACTCCCGCGCATGCGGTCGAGTCCGCTGGACGCTCCGATGCCGACGCCAAATTGAAGAAGGTATCTCAATCACAGCTGAGCGCTCGCTTCCCACTCTCGCGCACTGATGTGTGGAGACAAAGGGAAGACCAGCAGTGCGCCTGGAAGCCCAGAGACGCACGCACATACGCAGCAGGTACACGCATACACACACGCAAGGACAGATGCTCACGTACATGTTGCACTCGTAGTCGGAGCGCCGTAGCACGAGAGAGAGTGAGAGAGCGTATGAGATGCGAGAGTGGAGGAGCGTGACGACATCTTGACTCGAGAGCGACGCGAGCGTCTGCACATGCGTGCAGCTCTCGTCGCAGTGCTTCTTCTACACTTGAGCTGATTCCTCTACTACTGCTTGCACGTGTATAGCTGCATGTGTGTGTGACTTGCGATCTTCCACACGACAGCAACAGGGTCGCGTCGAGCGTGTCCCAGCGCCTCTTGCTCGTGTACGGAGCTCATGGACTGAAGAGACAAGCGCGCGTCCTCGTCATCATCAGACAGTAAGGCATGACCGACCTCCCGACCTCTTACGAGCGGTTTCAGGTCATAAGATGCCTTCTATAAGGACGCAAGGACGCGCACACAGCGATCGCGACGGCTCACACAAGCGCACAGATCCGATTCTCCAGTGCGCTGTCCACGTCGTCGCTGTCGCCTGTACGTTTGCGACCATGACTGCGCACGACGGCGCGCAAGTGTCGTTTGTCGAGAGCTACGCACAGCCGCGCGCCGTGACAGACGACGACGCATCGCCTGCGCGCAAGCTCGCGCAGCTCCGTCCGAGTCTCGTGATCGCCAGTGACGTCAAAGCGCTCGAGGTCGTGCGAACTGTCCACTCGCCGAAAGCCGCTGCTCCTGCAGCGCACTCGCCACGTGCAGCTGCTGGAACGCGCCGCCGCAAGTCGATCTCCGAGACGCTCGATGGCGCCGTGCAGCACGTCGTCGCGACGTCGCACGCGTGCAGCAGCGAGTGGCAGCGCGTCTGGCGCGACAAGCTGCTCCTGCGTTCATCTGGGTCACTCGACTTTGTGCTCTCGGTCGTCGTGCTCCTGTACGTCCTGTGTGCGTCTGCCTCGTTGTCCTGTCCTGTCAGCTCAATGCTCACACAGCTCTCTCTCGCTCTCTCTCTTACACATGCAGCCTGACGGTCCAGTCCTACGGCGCGTTCCTGCGCTGGCACGAAGACCGGAGCGACATTGAGCGCTTCGCAGCGCTCTCGGACCCTTTGCTGCCGTTCATCCACGCGTACGACCTCTCGGCGCCGCTCTTTGTGCTCGTCTACGGCGCACTCGTCGCTGGCTGCGTCTACGGCTCGGACACGCCGGACTTGCTCATCGAGTTCTCACAGACCAACACGCTCGTGATGTGGGTCCGCATGGTACGTCCGCTCATTCGCTGGAGATCCATAGATGACGAGGTACCTACCTGAACGCTCACGCTTGGCTCGCTTCACATGCTCAGATCGCGCTGTACTTGACGCCGCTCGAGGCGCCACAGGGCACAATCCCGCTCGTGGACCCGATCGCCCACGCCGACGGCACGGTCTTTGTGCGCGACCTGTTCTTCAGCGGCCACACCGCGACGACGTACCTCGTGTTCCTCGTGTGCCGCCGCGCGCACTGGCGCTGGAAAGCGCTGCTCTTTGCCGTCGCCCTCGCCACTGGCGCGATGGTCGTGGTCCAGAAGACGCACTACACGATCGACGTCTTCGCCGCGCCGTTCTTCGTCTACACGGCACACGGCGTGGTCCAGGACGTCCGTCGCGTCTGCGGCGGACTTTACGACAGCGACGCTCAGTCAAGTGCGACTACCACCAACAGCGACGGCAGCAAACTCAAGGCGAGTTAGAGAGAGCGATGGCCAGTCACTCTTGACTGGCTCAGTAGATGCGATCCAGCGCCATCGCCGCTTTGATCATAGGCACAACTGCCTTCCTACCTTACTATGAACGCCCATCTACACATTAGCGATGCTCTCTTGCCTTCGTGCGTGCACGCTCTCTCTATAGGGCACTACAGTCTAGCTCACCATGTCTCGACTCCCAGCAGCAGTCACCGCTGCCGCCATTTGCTCAGCGAGGATCGCGCGCTCTTTCGTCACGATCTTGCGCTTGACCTTCCCGGCCATCCACGCGCCGCGGTGGTCATCGGGGCGGCGCAAGTCGCAGTACGGTGCCGGTGGCGCAGCGAGGAACGCGTCAACGTCTTCATTGCCTTTGACCATGCGGCGGTACCAGACGTCGCGGAGCGCCTCGCGCTCATTCGCTCGCATTGCGCCGCGTGCTTCAGGACACATGGTGAAGAGCTGGAGCAGCACCATCCCAGTCGCGACGTTCAGGTTGAGCGAGTCGGCAAAGCCATGGATCGGGAGGTAGACGCGCCGATCGGCAGCTGCGAGCATCGTCTTGCTCACGCCGTCGGCTTCGCGGCCCATGACGATCGCCACACGATCGGGGACTGCGAGTCCGGGCGTCTCGAGCGACACGGCGTCTTGGCTCAAATCCGTCGCCCAGATCTAACGTGTTGGATGGCGATGGGTGTGAGGACCAGTGGCAAGGAGCGAGGACCAGGAGAGAGAGCGAGATGGGAGACGCACCTCGTAGCCGTCGCTCACGAGCGCGTCAATGCACGCCTGCGTGGTCTTGAATCGGCGGATCGACAGCCAGTCGACTGCTTCCTGTAATAGGAAGACACGTAGAGAGGAGTGTGAGTATGAGAGACCAGCTCTGGATGTACGATCGAAGAGTGGAAGCAATGAGCGTACGCGTGCGATGTGGCGCTCGGTCTTGTGCTGTTTGTACATCGCAGGCTCGACGATCCACACGTGCTGGATGCCCATGCACTCGGCTATCGCAAGACGCATAGACAGCAAGACGTCAGCTCACGCGAGCGCAGTCCCAACTACTACTGCTGCTGCTCATAGAGAGAGACGCACCGGTTCGCAGCACGGCTTGCTGGTTGAATGTATCGCAGCTCGCCTCGAGCACGAGCACAATGCGCGACGTGCGGCGGCTCAGCACTGCACAAACACACACACACACGTGGACATTGAGGCAACGAAGCACGTGTAAGACAGAGCGCATGCGCTTACAGACGACACTAGAGCGCTTGCATACCAGTCTCAGCTTTGCGGATACGGCGTGGAATGCCGTCGCCGCACGTGTCCATTTGCGCATTGGCATTGCTGTTGTCATCGTCGTCTGGGATCTGCGCTGGAATGAGCGGGTGGAGCGCACGTGCGCGGCGTCCTTTCCACCGCGCGTACTGCGACGCGCTGTGCTGGTACGCGAGGAGCGCGAGCGCTGTGCCAGCAGCGACGCACAGATCGCGTGCAGTGAGCATGGCGATCGTCGACTTGGTGATTATTGCGTTTATTGGTTGGGAGATGCCAGCAGCAACTCGAAGACCTCGCCTTTCAAGCTAAAGCTCCACTTACGCCTCAACGCTATGAACGCGAGTCAACGCGACGCTAGGTCGATCTTGAGCACGACGCCCGACTCCATCCAGGCACTGTCGACATGGCGTCCACTGCGCTTATACTGCTGTGGGGTCATGAACGATGGCACGAGTGTGGGGCCCGCAAAGACGTCGACCTGGAGTCCGTTCTCGAGGTTCCGCTGCCGAGCGCTGTAGCTCACGTACCAGTGTCTCGTACTAGCGGAGAGGGTGATCGGTAGCCCCACATCGCGCGTCAGGACCATGCTCCTGAGGTCGCCACAGAACTTGTCGAGCTGCTCAAACTCCTGCACTATCGCGTCTGCCGCAGCATGCAGCGCGTCCGGTTGTTTGCCAATGGCGGCAACAAGCTCAGGCTCCGTGTCCCCATCGTGGTCAGCGAGCGGCAAGATGAGACCTTCGGGGTCGTTCAGCCTGATGGCCGACTGCTGCATGGCGCGAATGGCTTTGGCGCTCCGCCGCAATCGTCTTCACGCAATCTCGCAGAATGGGGCTCGTGGGGAGGAACATCGCAGCAGTGCCAGCCACGCGATTGCGCTGGCGAGCTTGCGCACACTCGAGGTCGATAAACGACTGGATCTTGATCTCATTGTCAGTGGCAGGCAGGGGATAGAAGCGCATGGTCACGCCTTCGACACTGAACAACTTACGGTCCGCCAAGACAAACTGCCAGAGCGCGCGCTTGAGAAACGATGTCAGTGGCGCGAGCACCGCGCTGATCGCTGCCATGCGCGCTTCGGTCACGAGCGCCACTTCGCTCTTCAGCAGGTCGCCAAATGCAGTCGAGGCAGTCTCCACTGGCAGTGTCACCCGCACTCGACTCAGCGCGCGCGCCACTGAGACCTCGGACCAGATCACGTCGATCGAGCGCAGCGTCGTCTCAGAGATGCCGTTGCTGAACAACGCGGCGCTCGTGAGGTCGCGCAGGTTTCCGTTCGCGACTTCGTCTTCGACTGCGCGCATGCGCACCAGTGCGCCTTTGTCACTCAAGTCATTGCTCGAGAGGTCGAGTGCTGCAAGCGCGCAGAGCTTGCTTGCATTCGCTTGCAGTAGCTGAGCGAGTGAAGTGATGTGGCTCAAGTCGATAGACCGAAGGCACGAGTGTGGGATCTACTAGTCCACTAGCTCTCGTAGTACTCGACGTATGGTAAGTCGACGTCGCGCCACTGCTTGTCGTCGTCGCTCCAGTGCTCTCGCCCAGCGACCTTGGCGCCAATGTCGTGCTTGCAAAAGTACTGGAACACGGGTTTGCCGACCATCATCTCAATGACCGCGCTGTTCACGTCCATGTTCGTGAGTGCCTTGCGCACGCGGAAGCTCGTCGCGCGCTCCAAGTCACACGGCAGTACACCCGTGTCTTCGACGATCGTCGTGGTCTTTGCGAGCTGCTTCCCGAGGTGCTTCACGACCATCTCGGTCTGCGTCGGACGGCAGATCGTGATGCACCCAAAGCCTTCGTCCCGGAGCGCCGAGTGGCTAAGCTTCACGACCGTGTTGCAGCCGCAGACGTACATGACGTGGAACTTGAACGCCGGGAAGTGCGCGTCGCACATCTCGCGCACGTGCGTGAGCGTACTGAGGTAGTCGAGCACGCGCCGGCGCGTGATCTCCCACTTGTCGACTTCGATCCACGTCGATGACGCGACAGCGGCTTCAATGAGCGCGAGGCGATGGCGCTTCGTGATCATCTCGCGCGGGTTCCGCCGGTTCTTCACGCGCACGTACGTGTCGTGCGACGGCGAGATGAACGCGCCGACGACTGGGAACTTGTAATTCGACTCGACGTACTGCCGCGCGACGTAGAACGCTCGGATGTGCAGCATGTGGATCGGATTATACGCGCCGCTGGACACGAGCACGATCACATCAGCGCGCTTGGTTGGCGATGACGACGCTGCACTGCTAGCTGCCAATGAGCTGCGTAGGTGCTCCAAGTTGCGTGCGACCTTCTGGAGCGGGTACTGGATGCCCCAGACAGGGTGTTGCCGCGGCAGCTCTGGTATCGGGTGGTGCTTGGACGGCGAGCCAGTTGTGAGCAAGTGCACGAGCTTCTCACGGATCACAGCTGGCGCGTCCTCGTGCTCAAGGTCGACGAGGAACTTGATCACGTCGCCGATTTCTGCGTCCACGAGCTTCTTGAGCATCACCAACTGTGCGTACGTGGCCATGGGTAAGAGGACGCAGGCGCCAGTCAGACGTGAAGCGGTGAGAGTAGCCAGACAGATGTAGCAAGACGTACGTCGTCCTCTGGGATCGGCACGATCGCGCTTACGCGCTTGAGGATCTGGTACAGACGGTTGCGCTGCGAGACAGCAAAGACCGCGTCTGCACCGTCGCCCCCGAGTGTGATCTTGGTCGCTTCACGTGGTGGCGACGTCGGCACTATCGGCAGTCCTGTGAACGAGCGCGAGAGCACGAGGCGCTTGCTCGTCGACTGGCTCGTGCTGCCCGCTTCTGAGTTTCGAGCAGGAAGGGCATCGACAGACTGAGACTGTTGCATCATCGCCACTGTTTGCACCTGATGTTGGTCTGGCATGACTGGAGCTGCGACCTGCGCGTTTCTTGGCTTCAGTGGCGAACTGGATGTCGGGAGCGTGAGTGCGAACGCTCGCCGTGTTGCGTGCGCAGGTGCAGTGGCGATGCGATTCGGAAGCGACCCAGGAGAGGCACTCATTGTGGACTCTGTGCTACTACTGGCGACAGCTAGTTCAGTCTACAAGCATACACAGTGTTAGCCACAAGCGCTCGGTCAACATACGTATCTGTAGCATCAAGGCGCGCACCTCTTCGCTACCAGCGCTCGCACTCTCGGCTGCAACAGATGCAGCAGTGCTGATCGGTGGCAGCTTCTTCCCGACCGACTTGTGCTGCGCTGTGAGCAGCGCGGCGTCGACTTCGTTCTGCGAGAGCTAGAGTTCAAGCGCCAAGACGCGCGACCGCAGTGCATCGAGCTCTGCGACGCTCTTGGCGAGCGAGCGTGGTGTGAGTGTCTGGAACGCAGGATCGCCGCCCAACGGATGGATCTGGCACCCGCGCTTCTCTGTCAGCGCAGGAGCGACGTCGCCACATGCATTGTCGACGCGCGGCTGGAGTCGTCGCTTCATGCTGCCTGCTTCCTGGTGTCGCGATGTTGTCGTTGTCGTGTGCTTTGTCTAGGACGGTCGAGTGTCAACAAAGTCCAAAGAGTCGGGTATTTATAGTCGCAGCAACATGGCTACAGTGTACAGATTTGACTTGATAACTGTATGGTGCGATTCTAATCAGTTCATTCGGTGTCAGATCTGAACCAATCAGTTCCAAATGCCATCAATCTGTATACGAGTTGACGCAATGGCTACACTTGAGGATCTTCACGTCCACGTCGTCACGATCACGCGCCTACGGTAGCTAGTTCTGCTTGGGCGTGTGAATGACTTCGACGGTGATGTCGCTGTAGCTCCCAGACGTCGTTCGTCGAAGGATGTTCTGGATGCGGCGCTCTGGGTCGTTCTCAGAGAGCACTTCGCGCGGCGTCGCGCTGCCCAGGAGCTGCTTGAGTCGCCGCATGAGCCGCGTCCCAGCGTTCTCGGTCGACTCAACGGAGCTGTCGCGGCGGCCAGTGATCGTCTTTTCGTTTCGCGCACTGAGCCCTTCAGGCGTGAGGTAGACGTCGCCAAAGAGCACCCACTGCTCTACGACCGCGTGGCTCGTGATCCAGCCGTCGGTCGTGCGCGTGAGCGGCACGGGCACTGCGCCGCCGCGCGTGGCCATGAGCTCGTCGACGTGGTGGCGCCCGACGATGTACATCCCGACGCTCGCGCACACGAGGCCGAAGAACAGGAGCCCAGACGGGAACGTGAACCTGCCCCAGTGGTAGTCAATGTGCTGCAGCAGCATGAGCTCGCCCGTCACGGCTGTGACGAGCGCAAGCGAGTAGAGCACGCTCGCTGCGAGCTGCCAACGCGTGAGGCGGTAGATGCCAGCGAACTCGTTGTAGAGCACGAGCACGAGGCTCGCGGCCATGAGCGCCTCGAAGACAAAGAGCGGCGCGAGCACAGTCCACCACGAGAGCGGGTACGTCACCTCTGGCGAGTGGAACTTGCGCTGCGTGTCGGTCTGGTACGCGAGCAGGAGCGTGAAGACAAAGCTGAGGATCCAGCACACGCCCTAAAGACACAGAGAGCAAGCAGCAGTTAGATCACTCGATCGCATGTCACTCAAGCGAGGGGCTCTCTCGTCCAAAGACGAAGACTCCTCGAGACTGTACCGGTAGTGTGCTGTCGGAGCGACAGAGCAAATAGCGCACGACGAACGCCACTTGGATGACCATGATCGGCGCGTAGCAGATGTAGAGACTCGTGCCCGTGTTCTCGAGTCGCGCGCAGAACGCGAGCTCGCTCCAGAGCAGCAGCACGCTGAGCGGAATGCTGATCGCGTACAGCAGCACGATGCGGCGCAGCAGCGGCAGGAGCGGCTCGTTCGACATCGAGTCGACTTCGGCCCACTGCCGCAGCTTCTTGGCGTGGCGGATTGACTGGACGTGCGCCACGAGCATGCACGCGTTCGCGACCCAGAACGGCGCGAAGATGAGCCACCAGTTCACGCGCGCGCCGAGGATGCCTTCGGCGTTCAGCGACACGAGCATGAGCCCGAGGATGCAGCAGATCGCGTAGAGCAAGACGCCAGTGAGCAGCGCTGCGAGCGCTTTCTCGGCGTACACGATCGGCTGGAACTGCCCGGCTTCTGACAGTTGACTCTCCATGCTCGACGGCGGCGGCGGCATCGACATGTACGTGCCTTCGAACGACGACGAGCTCTCGCGCAGTGCGCGCAGCAGCGGCGAGCGCTCGCTCACGAAGCTGCTGTTGCTCTCGATCGCGCTCTGGCGCACCGAATCGCGTCCATTGAGCTGCTCGCGCGCCATGTCGAGACGAACGGCGTTGACTCTTGGCTCGTGCTTTTACAGTTGAGCGTGTGCAAGATATTTGTCATAGTGACAAAATCAAGGTATTTTATGTTAAATATCGGTAGATCGTGCTGGCGATGCGAGTCTGTTGCCAGTCGAGATGCTGGAGCTGGTGCAAGCGACGCTGCATAAGCGTCGCACTCGGCTCGACCGAGCGTCGACAGTCACTGTGACTGTGCCGAGACCCAAAGAACTGCAGAGCAACATCATCACAGCTCCACCACATGGAAGAAGAGCAAGGTTTGGACGTACGCGCCGAGACGATCGAGCTGCAGAACAGCGTGCTCGACAACACTCGTCGATTGTTCATGCTTACGCGAAACGCAAGTCTGAAGGCGAACACTGTGCTCACTCGTTTAGCACGCTACCGCGAAGAGAACCAGACCGACGACGACACGCAATCGTTGCGCGAGGTGCTCGACAACCTCACCACTCAGGCAACCAGACTACAGGCGTTGCTGGTGGCCGAGCGACAGCGCTCGCAAGGGCTTGAAAACAGCAGCGATCGCAAGCACGTTGTCGCTCGAACAGCAGCGAGCACAGTCGCTCGCACGTGCTGAGCTGCTGCTCTTGTTGCAAGCCGATACAAACACCACATGTAGCCATTTCAACTCCGCCGCATTGGCTCAACGCGCATTGCACGCACGAGCTGCTCCTGCGTCTTCTTCTCGCGCTCGATCTGCACGCGCTGGTGTGCGAGACGCTCATCCAACTGTTGTGTCTGCTCGAACAGCTGTGTTCGCATGCACACGTGCTTTGGATCGATCTCGGTGTGCAGACGCGCGTGGAACGCGGCGACCTCGGCGTCAAGCTCGCGCTGGAACGCACCGAGGACATCAGATGCGCTCACTTCATCGCTGCTCATGTCGTACGCACCGCTTGAGCTGGCGTCCGTGACGGTTGGTGCCTCTGTCGTCAGCTGCTTGGCGCACAGAACGAGGAACTGAGGCAGCACAGCGTCTGCGACCCGCGCCTTCCGAGCCACGTACACATGACCGCAATCCCGAGCTCTGCCATTGCCATTGCCATGGCTGCTGCTGGCGTTGTAGTTGCCATGTGCTTGGACCGCTCGTCCGAGCTCGATCTGCAGGAATGCGCTTGGCGGCGGCTGGAGGACCGAGCCTTTCGGCGTCGCGACTGCCTGCAGCGCCTCGAGCGTTGTCAAGTCGCGCGTCTCGGGGTCAAACAGCTCGATCGTCTGCGCCATGCGCACGCGGCAGAGCACGAGCTGGAACGTCTCGATGCGTGGCTCCGTCGCTTCAGCTAGCAACGCGTCATTGCGTTCGTCTGGGAGTAGCGCTGTGCCTGGCGTCCCAGTGTAGAACGCCAGCGCTTCCAAAGGGTCCGAGAAGAGGAAGAGCCAACTGTCGAGGCGCTCGTCATCCCCGTCATCATGTGATGGCGCGAGTCCGTTCGCTAGCCACTGCGGCAGCTCGTGCTCGCTTGCAACAGCGTATAAGTAGAGCTCGGCGCTGCTGCCAGTCTCACTCGCATCTGCTGCCGCCACTGCATCGGCAAAGCGTGTGGCGAAGTCGCTGTGGAAGACTCGATAGACCTGGAGCACGCACACAGTCCTGACGCCAGGCGCCTGGAACGGCGCTGTGATGTGCCGATAGTCGACTGCGTGCTCCGGCACGAGCTGGCACGCGATCGTCTCTGGCGCAGCGCACTGCAGCGTCGCGATGCACTGTGCGAGGCGGTGCTCAGCCACGGCCGCTTGCTCAAGAGCTTCGAGCTCACGCTCTTCACGCTCAAGCGCTTGTGTCTCCCGCGCAAGCTGGCGCGCCACGACTGCGTGGTAGCGCTGCTTGAGACTCGCGACAGCTGCTTCGAGCGCCTGCGTGTTGGCGTCGCGCACGTGGCGCTGGCGCTGCTGCTCGGTCTCGACCTGCGCTTGACCGTCCAAGACGCAGCGCTCGAGCGCGTTGAGCGCTTCGAGGAGCTCGCGCTGGAGCATCTGAGCGTTCGAGACGCCGCGCTCGCGCCGCGCCGAGAGGCTCCGCACTTCGGTCTTGTACGCGAGCGTGAGGTCTGCGAGCGTGTCGTTGAACGCGAGCGTCTAGCGTGGCGTCCCAGAGACTGAGAGTGAACCACTAGGCGACATGACATACACTCCAGCGGAGCATCATGCAGGACAGAGAGAGCGACGCACCTGAGCGAAGAACTGGTCCGCAGCGTCTGTGCGCTCCGTCGGAGCGATCGCAACGCCATCAAGACGACTCAGCTACGCATCGTACACACGAGAGTGTGTGTCAGTCCATCGACTACACTCGCGTCCAATGAATGAACCGATTGACTGGGGCCGTGAGTGAAGGTGCGTACGTGTGGAAGTGTCGTGATCGCGACTGCGCGGTAGTCGGACTGCGAGACGATCGGGTTCGAGCCAAAGTGCTCGTCTGCGAACGCCAGCTCCTGGAGGCAGATCAACTTGCGCAGATGCTACAGCGTCGTGTGCTGTCAGCTCATAGGACAAGCAGGAGGAGAGGAAGAGGCGCTGTCCAACGTACCTGGAGCTCGTCGATGCTGCGGAGTCGGTTCTTCGCTGCGTACAGCGACGTGAGGTTCACGAGCGTCGAGACGCCGCTGCCGTCGCAGTCGAGTGTCTGAACGGCGTTGTCCTAGCAGCAAAACGCCATGGCGCTTTGCGTCAGTCAGTCAGTTGACAGACAGGAGAGGGCAAGTGGCTTGATCTGCTTGCGCTGTCGAGACCGCACCTGGAGCCAGAGCTCGCGCAGATCCGAGCACGACGCGAGGTTCTCGACGCGCTCGATGCGATTGCCGTAGAGCCAGAGCTTCTGGAGCTTGCAGCAGCTGCAGCGTCACGTCAGCAGGAGCGCAGTGAGTGACACCACTATCGACACGATGGTAAGAGGGATGATGCTAGTGCGAGCGTACTGGTCCAAGCCTTCGATGCGCGTGATCTGGTTCTGCTGGAGACACAGACTGCGGAGGTTCACGAGCGCTCCGAGCCCTTCGATGCGCGTGAGCTGCTGGTCACTCAGACTCAAGTGCAGCAGCGTGGGGTCGACGCACTCGAGCCCAGATATCCGCCTCAAACTGCAGTTGATCACTACACACGCACACATGATGGACAGCGTCACGTCACTTGCACGGCCGTAGCTATGTATCATCTATGTGGTCGACCATACGTACATGTGAGACGCTCGAGGTTCCAGCACTGGCGCAGTGCGAGCGGCTCGATCTCGTCGAATCCACCAAAGATCACCTCGATCTCGTGGAGCTGCTCGTGCTCGCTCTCGCCTGTTGCATCTGTCTGCATGTGTGCATTGCACACGTGACAGCAAACACGTGAGTGAGACGCTCAGCAGTGCACATGCGCGCTGAGCAAAGCGGTGCGAGCACGTACGACCGCAGCGTACGTGAGGAGCTGCTTGCTCGAAGCGGTGCCATGCGTAGCCATTACGAAAGGCTGTCACACAAATCTTTGCCTGTTGGCTTTGGCATGTCGATAGTGACAAATCCAGCGTATTCTATTCTTTCGATGCAGTTGCTGTTTGACATTCGACTCGTGGTCAAATCGACACGACCCAGTCACAGCAGAGCAAACGTGAGGCGGACAATGGCATCGTCAATGGCAATGGATGTAGACGACGCGAGCTGCTCGCATGCTGCTGCTGCGACGTTCCACGAGCTCTGTGAGAGCCACGCGCATCGAGAGCAAGAAGAGCACGCAGTCATGGACGTGCTCGACCAGTACCACGTCGCACACGTGCGCTACATCAACGGCGACGACCACTTGCGCTTGCAGCTGCGCATCCACAGCGACCGCAAAACGTTCTTTCGACCAGTGAGTGAGAACTGGAGCAAGCTGCGCCATCGCCTGCAGCTACTCGCAGCCACTGCCTCGTATGCACCGAGTACGAATGCAATGGGGCACATGAAGAGCAAGAAGACGCGAGGCAAGAGCAAGAAGAAAGCATCTGGACGTTCCGTCAGTCCAAGCGCGACGGACACGACAACGGAGTCGCTTCAGCAGCTCGCACTGGCACCAGCACCATCGCAGCAACAGCAGCAAATACAGACAGCACCAGCGCGAGTGAGCGTGCGCTTCTTCGACGCCGCTGGACGCGAGTTCCAGTCCAAGAGCCTCACGATCGGCGACGTCCTCACGCAGAGTGCGCGGATCGAGATTGGCAGTGCGAACTACACCGTGCTGCTCAACCAACCGCTCGTGATC
>JAASFL010000758.1:0-13361 GCA_023333735.1 Globisporangium takayamanum
TAAATAAAAAAAAAATATTTTTATATTTAATTTAAAATATAAAAATATTTAATATTAATATAAATTATAATAATTAAATAAATAAATAAAATTATTTAATTAATTATAAAATAAATTGTATTTAATTTATTTTGATATTTTAAGCCCATTCTAAAGCATCACTACACCAAATATAAATAAAACCTATAATTAATTCAACTAAAAATTCAATCATAGTCCAAAAACCTAATGAAAAATTTGAATCTAAAGTTAAAACCCAAGGAAAAACAAATACAGCTTCTAAATCAAAAATGATAAATAAAATAGCTACTAAATAAAATTTTACATCAAAAACTTTTCTAGCATCATCATAAGGATTAAATCCACATTCATAAGCTGTTAATTTTTCTAAATCATCTTTTTGTTTTATTAAAATAAAAGATAAATTAAAAATTAAAATAGATAAAAATAAACTGAATAATAAAAAAATAAAAATATTTAAATAATTTAATAACATAAGTTTTTAATATAAAAAAATATTATATAAAACGGAAAAAACGGGACTCGAACCCGCGACCTATAGCGTGACAAGCTACCACTCTAACCAACTGAGCTACTTTTCCTTAATTATATAATAAAATTAATGTAAATTTAAAGCATCATTAATATACATACAAGTTAATATAGTAAATACATAAGCTTGTATAATAGCAACACCTAATTCTAAACCTACTAATAAAACTAATAAAATTAATGGAATAAAATGTGCCATAAAAATAAAACTATTTACATTTAACATAGCCCAAGCAAAACCTGCAATTACTTTTAATAATGTATGTCCAGCCATCATATTAGCAAACAATCGTACAGGTAAACTAATAACACGAAATATATAAGAAACTAATTCAATAGGTACTAATAATGGAACTAAAAAAATACTTGCTCCACTTGGTAATAATAAATTTAAAAAATTTAATTTATGTTTTTTAATACCAATTAAATTAAAACCAATATAAATAGTTAATGATAATGTAAAAGTAATAATTAAATGACTTGTTAAAGTAAAACTATAAGGTATCATTCCTATTAAATTACATAATAAAATAAAGAAAAAAATAACAAAAATTAATGAAACAAAATGTTTTCCGTCTTTACCAATATTTGCATATGATAATTCAATAGTTGTATTAAATATTGTTTCAAAAATTTGTTGAAAACGTGTTGGAATAAATTTATTTTTTATACTTATATAAATATATATATATAATAAACCTATTACTAATATTAAAGAAGCATTAGTAAACACAAAAGGTATTTGAAAAATAGGTAAAATTTCAAATTGTTCTAATGGACTCATTATAAACATAAATTAATTTCCACCCCACCAATAAACAGCTACAAATAAAAATAACCAAACAACATCTACAAAATGCCAGTACCAAGCTGCAGCTTCAAAACCAAAATGGTGTTGTTTTGTAAAATGATGATTAATTAATCTTATTGTACTTACTATTATGAAAATAGTACCAATAATAACATGTAAACCATGAAATCCTGTTAATAAAAAGAAAGTTGTACCATAAATACTATCTGAAATAGAAAAAGTACTTTCAATATATTCAAATCCTTGAATTAATGTAAAAAAAAAAGCTAAAGAAATAGTGATTATTAAACTTAATATAGCATTTTTTCTATCACCGAATACTATAGCATGATGTGCCCAAGTAATTGTTGCACCTGAAGATAATAAAATTACAGTATTTAATAAAGGAACACCCCAAGCATTAATTGTTTCAATACCTAATGGAGGCCATAAAGAACCTATTTCTGGAGTTGGTGCTAAAGCTGAATGGAAAAAGGCCCAAAAAAAGCTTATAAAAAATAATAATTCACTAAAAATGAATAAAAGCATACCATTTCTTAAACCTAATTGAACTTGTTTAGTATGTTGACCTTCATAAACAGCTTCTCTTACAATATCACGTAACCAAGTATAAAAAACTAAAATAATAATTAAAAGACCTGTAAAAGTTAAAATTTTACCGCCAGTATAACCATGAAAAAACATTGCAGTACCAAAAGTGAAAAAAAACATACCAAAAGAGATAATAAAAGGCCATGGACTTGGATCTACTAAATGATAAGGATGTTTATGTACATTTTGAGTATTTTCTGTAATTTTTTTTAAAAAAGATAAATCATTGTTAAATTTATCAATTTGACTAGAATCTGTAGTAGTTTCTATTTTTAAATTTTTTTTATTAATATAATAATAATTTTTCATATAATTTGTTAGAATAAATAAAATAAAAATAATAATTTAAATTATTTTTAATTTAATAATTAATTATTTAATTATAAATAATATTACTTAAATAATGTTATTATTAATATTTTTATTTAAATAATATTATATTAAATATTAATATATATATATTAAAATATTTTAAAAATTAAAATCTAATATTAAATTTTAATTTTTTAATATCTTTATAATACTGTTTTTTAGTATTGATAGTTTTACTTTTATTTTTAGATGTTTGAATAATTTCATTTACTATATTTTTTAAATTTGAATTTAATAATAACCAACTAATTGATTTTTTAATTTGTTTATCCTCATTTAAAAACATTAAAAAATATACATCTTTTTTTTTTTTTTTACTTTTTTTTTTATTAGGTATGCTAATTGCCTTTAATTTTGGTAATAAATTTTTAATTGATTTTATTAAAATAAAATTTGGTTTTTGTTTTGTAACTTTTTTTAAATTAATTAAAATATTTTTAAATATATTTTCAGAATTAGTTTTTTTACCTTTTCTTAATAACATATTTGTAAAAATTTTTTTTATTCTATACTCTTCGTAATTTAGTTCCATATTTTGATCTTGATGTTTTTCTTTTTAAAATACCTAATAAATCATATTTACCACGAACAATATGATATTTTACCCCAGGTAAATCTTGTACTCTACCACCACGTACTAAAACAATTGAATGTTCTTGTAATGAATGACCTATACCTGGTATATAAGTAATAACTGTATATTTACTAGTTAATCTAACTTTTGCTACTTTACGTAAAGCTGAGTTAGGTTTTTTAGGTGTTTTTGTATATACTTTTAAACAAATACCTTTTCTTTGAGGACATTTTTTTAATGCCGGACTTTTGTTTATTTTTGTTTTTTTTATACGTTTTTGTTTTTGTAAAAATAATTGATTAACTGTTGACATATTAAATAAAAATATATTTAAAAGATTAAATTTTGAATAATAACGGATTCGAACCGCTAACATTTTCGGTGTAAACGAAATACTCTACCAATTGAGCTAATTATTCTTTGGGCCTAAGTAGACTTGAACTACTGACTTTACACTTATCAGGCGTATACTCTAACCAACTGAGTTATAGGCCCTTTTGAAGTAAAAGGATTCGAACCTTTGATTATCCGCACCAAAAACGGAGGCCTTACCACTTGGCTATACTTCAAAAATAATAAAAATTATCTGAATATGCTTAGAAAGACTCGAACTTTCATTTTATAGATCCGCAATCTAACGCTTTATCCATTAAGCTATAAGCATTTTTTATTATGTTTTATAATTTTAAAATTTATTATAAAATTTTCTGCTAAAACTTTTTTAACAAGTATTATAAAATTAAATAATTCAATAACATTTGAAAATTTTACTTCTATTTTTTGAGTATAATTTTTATAAATAAAATGCTCACGTGATTTTTTATTTACATGAGGTGATTTTAATAAAGTAAAAATTTTATTTTTATCTTTTATTTTAAATATTCCTTTAATTTGAATATTTTTAAATTTATTTATTTTTTTTAATTTTAATAAATTTTTTTTAATATTATTTATTTTTTGTATTGATTTAAAAGTTATTCTTAAAATATACATAATGATTTTATTTTGTCTGGAGGTGGACTTGAACCACCGACACAAAGATTTTCAGTCTTTTACTCTAACCAACTGAGCTATCCAGACAAATATTATATTAATAAATATAAATAAATTTTATTTAAATTTACTAATAAAATATTAGGAAAAACAAATAATAATACAATGAATTGTGTATTAATTAATAAAATAATACTTTGTATTTTATTTATTTTTGAAATAAAAATTTTTTTTACTATTTTTTCAAAATAAATAATTTTTATTATTTTTAAATAATAAAAAGAACTTATTATACTAATAATCACAGCAAAAAAAACAATGCTAAAATAATTATTTTTAATTGCTGAAAAAAATATAAATAATTTAGAAAAGAATCCCGCTAAAGGTGGTATACCTGCTAATGAAAATACATTTAAAATAATTATTATTGCAATTAATTTATTTATTGTAAAAATACTTGATAAATCTGTTAAATATTTAACAGGTTTATGATTAATATTTAATGATAAATAAGAAGTCCATAAATTAATACTCATTATTATATAAATTATTATATATAATAAAATATAAGGAATATTATTTAGCATATTTGAAGTAAACCCTATAAGGATAAAACCTACATGACTTATTGAACTATAAGCTAATAATCTTTTTATTTTTTTTTGTTGTAATGCAGCTAATGAACCTATAAACATAGATAATAAAGCTATTATATAAAAAAAAATTTCAAAAAAAAAAGAAATATGATAAAAAATATCAAAAAAAAAACGAATTAAAATACCAATAAAAGCTATTTTTGGTACAATCGCAAAAAAACTTGTAATATTATTTGGAGCACCTTCATATACATCAGGTAACCAAAAATGAAATGGAGCTGCTCCTATTTTAAATAAAATACCTATTATTATAAAAATTAATCCATATAAAATACCTAATAATAAATTAATATTTTCTATATAATTAACATTTGATAATAATAAAAAAATATTATTAAAATTTAATGAACCAGTAATTACATATAAAATAGATGAACCA
Organism: Globisporangium takayamanum; assembly: GCA_023333735.1. Taxonomy (NCBI): domain Eukaryota; phylum Oomycota; class Peronosporomycetes; order Pythiales; family Pythiaceae; genus Globisporangium; species Globisporangium takayamanum. The sequence continues at coordinate 4,929 of JAASFL010000758.1, forward strand.
AATAAAATAAAACCAGAAGCTATAGAACCTAAAATAAAATATTTTAAAGCACCTTCAACTGATAAAATAGATTTTTTTTGAGAAGCTGTTAATATATAAAAACTTAAACTTTGTAATTCAATAGCTAAATATAAAGTAATAAAATGATTAGAAGATATTAATAACATTAGTCCTAATAAAGAAATTAACATTAATATAGTTATTTCATAAGCGTTTATTTTTTGTTGAATAATATACTTTTATTGAATTAAAAAACAAATTATAGTACAAATTATTAAAATTATTTTAATAAATTGAGTAAAATTGTTTATAACTAAAACACCATTCATTATATTACTAGATATATTATAAATATTAGAAGTTAATATTAAAAGAATTAATAATAAATATATTATTATAGTATTTAAATTTTTAATAATCAAAATTTTTTGATTATTTTGATCATTTTTATAAAACACTCCAAATAATAATAAAATTAGTAAAATAGTTGTTAAAAAAAATTCTGGAATAAGAATCTCAAAATTATTATTAAAAATTTCTTGTAAAATCATAAATTATAAAAAAAATAAATAAATATTCTAAAAATATTTATCTACTATATATGCTACATATTTATAAATAAATAATATTATAAATTTAATATTAAATTTATTTAAAATATATTTTGAATTTTGTTTTTAAATTATATATATAAATTTAAATTAAAAATGGCTTTAAAAAAAATCAAAAATTTCTCAATAAATTTTGGTCCACAACATCCAGCAGCTCACGGTGTTTTAAGATTAATTTTAGAATTAAATGGTGAAGTTGTAAAAAAAGCGGATCCTCATATAGGTCTTTTACATAGAGGTACTGAAAAATTAATTGAATATAAAAATTATTTACAAGCTTTACCTTATTTTGATAGATTAGATTATGTTTCAATGATGTGTCAAGAACATGCTTATGTATTAGCTGTTGAAAAATTATTAAATTGTGATATTCCTTTAAGAGCACAATATATTAGAGTTCTTTTTTCAGAAATAACTCGTATTTTAAATCATTTATTAGCTGTAGTTTGTCATGCTTTAGATGTTGGTGCAATGACTCCTTTATTTTGGGGTTTTGAAGAACGTGAAAAATTATTAGAATTTTATGAACGTGTTTCAGGTGCAAGAATGCACTCTAGTTATTTTAGACCTGGAGGTGTTCATCAAGATTTACCTAAAGGTTTATTAAATGATATATATATTTTTTGTAATCAATTTAATACTAGATTAGATGAAATAGAAGAATTATTAACAAATAATCGTATTTGGAAACAAAGATTAGTTGATATAGGAGTAATTAGTGCTAAAGATGCTTTAGATTGGGGATTTAGTGGTGTTATGTTAAGAGGCTCAGGTATTTCTTGGGATTTACGTAAAACACAGCCTTATGAAGTTTATAATAAATTAGATTTTGATATTCCTATAGGTACAAATGGTGATTGTTATGATCGTTATCTAATAAGAGTAGAAGAAATGAGACAATCTGTTAAAATAATTTTACAAGTTTTAAATGAAATACCTGAAGGTCCGATAAAATTAGATGATAAAAAAATTACAAGTCCAAATAGAATTCAAATTAAAAATTCAATGGAATCTTTAATACATCATTTTAAATACTATTCTGAAAATATAACTGTTAATAGTGGTGAAACTTTTACAGTAATTGAGGCGCCTAAAGGTGAGTATGGTGTATTTTTAGTATCTGATGGTACAAATAAACCTTACAGATGTAAAATTAAATCTCCTGGATTTGCACATTTACAAGCTTTAGATTTTATGGCTAAAAATCATATGATTGCTGATGTAGTAACTATTATAGGTACTCAAGATATTGTTTTTGGAGAAATCGATAGATAAAATATAATTTATGAAAAATAAATATTTTAAAAAATATAAATTAAATCAATTACAAAAAATAAAACAAACTTATAAATATATATATATATTTCGTTATAATGATTTAACAATTAATGAAACTATATCTATTAAAAAAAAATTAAAAGAATTAAACTATAAATCATTAATTCTAAATCAAAATTTAACCAAAATTAATAATATATTTGAATTAAATATTAAAGGTCAAGGATCTGTATTAATAATTTATGGTAATGAAGATTTAGATTTAATTAAAAATATTTTAAATTTTAAAAAAATTGAATTAATTTATTTAATAATAAAAAATAATATTTATTCAAATTTAAAAATCAAAAAAATAATGTCTAATACACATTTACCTTTAAATGTATTACTAATTAAACCTTTTTTAAATTTTTTATATTATTTAAGAAAAATTTAAAAAAGGCGAATATAACTTAACGGTAGAGTGTTAGATTGTGGGTCTAGATGTTATGGGTTCAAATCCCATTATTCGCCCTTTAATTTTTTATTTGAATGCAATTTTTATGTTTAGTAAATCTATATTAATAATTTTACTTATTTTACCATTAATAGCAATAGCTATATTATCTTTTTTAAAAAATGAAAAATTAATTAAAAATTTTAGTATTTTTATGTCATTTTTTATTTTTATTATATCATTACCTCTTTGGATTTTATTTGATAAATCTACTTCAAATTTTCAATATTTATTTAAAATTGATTGGATTAGTCAATTTAATATTAATTTCTATTTAGGTATTGATGGTATTTCACTTTTTTTTATAATCTTAACAACATTTTTAATACCTATTTGTATGTTAATAAGTTATGAAATTATTACAAAAAATATAAAAGAATATTTTATTTTATATTTTATTTTAGAATTTTGTTTAATTATTTCATTTAGTGTATTAGATTTGCTTATTTTTTATATTTTTTTCGAAAGTGTTTTAATACCTATGTTTTTAATTATAGGTATTTGGGGTTCAAGAGAACGAAAAATTAAAGCTTCATATTTATTTTTTATGTATACTTTAGCAGGTTCTTTATTTATGTTTATAGCAATTATACATTTATTTTTAACTGTGGGTACTACTGATTATCAAATATTATATTATAGTAATTTTGATTTTTCATATGAAAAATTATATTGGTTAGCTTTTTTTTTATCTTTTGCTGTTAAAGTACCTATGTTGCCTTTTCATGTATGGTTACCTGAAGCGCACGTTGAAGCACCTACAGCAGGATCTGTTCTTTTAGCTGGTATTTTATTAAAATTAGGATCATATGGTATGGTTCGATTTTTAATACCTTTATTTCCTAAAGCAACTATTTATTTTACACCTTACGTATTAGTTTTATGTTTAATTTCTGTAATTTATGCTTCATTAACTGCTATAAGACAAACTGATTTAAAACGTATTATTGCTTATGCTTCAGTAGCACATATGAATTTTATTGTTTTAGGTATTTTTTCATTAACAATACAAGGATTAGAAGGTAGTATTATTCAAATGATTAGTCATGGTTTAATTTCTAGTGGATTATTCTTTTCTATTGGTTGTTTATATGATAGATATCATACACGTTTTATAAATTATTATGGTGGTTTAGCACATACTATGCCATTATTTTGTATAGCATTATTTATTTACGTTTTAGCTAATATGTCAATTCCAGGTTCAAGTAGTTTTGTAGGAGAATTATTAATATTAACAGGTGTTTTTGAAGATAATACTACAACAGCTGTTTTTGCTACCATTGGTATGTTTTTAGGAGGTGTATATTCTTTATTATTTTATAATAGAATATGTTATGGTAATATACAAAATGTTTATTTAAAAGTTTATTATGATTTAACTTATCGTGAATTTTTAATACATTTAATATTAATCATTAATATTTTTTTATTAGGTTTATATCCAAAAATTTTTGAAAGCTGTATGCATGAAAGTGTATCTAAAATTTTAATTCATATAGATTTTTCATATTTTTATTAAAAATAAATATTTATTTATTTTTAATAAATAGCCCTTTTAGTCTAGTGGTTAGGACATTGCCTTTTCACGGCAAAAACACGAGTTCAATTCTCGTAAAGGGTATATTATAAATTTAATAATTATTTTTTATAATTATTATTTAAAAAATTAAATAATTTAAAATTATTTAATTTTAATATGATAATTTAATAACCTAATGGCTATTGAATTATCATATATATTAGAATCAAATATTAAAAAATATAAAGATGAAAAAAGTTTACAAGAAACAGGTATTGTTCTTTCAATGAGTGATGGTATTGCTAGATGTTATGGTTTAACTAAAATCCAAGCTGGTGAAATGGTTGAATTTAATAATGGTAATATTAAAGGTATGGCTTTAAATTTAGAACCTGATGTTGTAGGTGTTGTTGTTTTTAGTAATGATAGAGAAATTCAAGAAGGTAATTTTGTTAGAAGAACTGGATCAATTGTAAGTGTTCCTGTAGGTTCAGAATTATTAGGCCGTGTAGTTGATGCATTAGGTCAACCTATTGATGGTAAAGGTCAAATTACTACTAATCAAATTAGTAGAGTAGAAATTAAAGCTCCAGGTATTATGCCTAGACAAAGTGTTAATGAACCAGTACAAACAGGTTTAAAAGCTGTTGATAGTTTAATTCCTATTGGTAGAGGTCAAAGGGAATTAATTATTGGTGATAGACAAACAGGTAAAACTTCTATTGCTATAGATACTATTATTAATCAAAGAGAACCTCATTTAAAAAAAGATGTAGATAATCAATTATATTGTATTTATGTAGGAGTAGGTCAAAAAAGATCAACTATTGCTGAATTAACTAAAACTTTAGAAGAAAAAAACGCTATGTTCTTTTCTATTATCGTAGCAGCTACTGCTTCTGATTCAGCTCCATTACAGTTCTTAGCTCCTTATACTGGTTGTGCTTTAGGTGAATTTTTTAGAGATAATGGTAAACATGCTGTAATATTTTATGATGATTTATCTAAACAAGCTGTTGCTTATAGACAAATGTCTTTATTATTAAGAAGACCTCCAGGTAGAGAAGCTTATCCAGGTGATGTTTTCTACTTACACTCTAGATTATTAGAAAGAGCAGCTAAAATGAATAAAAAAATTGGTGGTGGTTCATTAACAGCTTTACCTATTATTGAAACTCAAGCTGGTGACGTTTCTGCTTATATTCCTACAAATGTTATTTCTATTACTGATGGTCAAATTTTCTTAGAAACTGAATTATTTAACCAAGGTCAAAGACCTGCTATTAGTGTTGGTTTATCTGTAAGCCGTGTAGGTTCTTCAGCTCAAATTAAAGCTATGAAACAAATTGCAGGTACTATGAAATTAGAATTAGCTCAATTTAGAGAAGTACAAGCTTTTGCTCAATTTGGTTCTGATTTAGATGCAACTACTCAACAACAATTACATAGAGGAGTTAGATTAACTGAAATGTTAAAACAAGGTTTAAATGTTCCTTTAGCTGTTGAAGATCAAGTTGTTATTATTTATTTAGGTGTAAAAGGTTTCTTAGATAAAATCGCTGTTGATAAAATTGCAATTTTTGAAAATACTTGGTTAAATTTTATTAAAAATAATCATTCTGATATTTTAAATGAAATTTTAACTAAAAAAGAATTATCTAATGAATTAAATCAAAAATTAAATACTTTAGCTACTGATTTTACTAAAAATTTTTTAGCAAAAATCTAAATTAAATTTTTTATAATTAATAATTAAATTTTTATTAATTATTTAAAATTTTTTGTATTAATATATATATTAAATTATTTTTTATGATTTAAAAAAATATTAAAATATTTTATTTTAGTATAATAATTTTAATAAATAATTTATAAATTTTATTATTTATTAAAATATATTTATTTTATTTTTGTTTATATTAAAAATTAAAATTAAATTTAAATAATATTATGTTAATATCAAATTATATAAATAATCAAATCACTTTTTTAGATGTTGCTGAACCTTGGCAATTAGGTTTTCAAGATCCTGCAACCCCAGTTATGGAAGGTATTATTAACTTCCACCACGATTTAATGTTTTTTTTAATTGTTGTAACTATTTTTGTTTGTTGGATGTTATTTAGAGTTATTACTCTTTTTGATGAAAAAAAAAATAAAATTCCTTCTACTGTTGTACATGGTGCAACTATTGAAATTATTTGGACTTCAATTCCTGCTTTAATTTTATTAACTGTAGCTGTTCCTTCTTTTGCTTTATTATATTCAATGGATGAAGTAATTGATCCAATTATTACTGTAAAAGTAATTGGTAGTCAATGGTATTGGAGCTATGAATATTCTGATAATTTAGAATTTTCTGATGAACCTTTAATTTTTGATAGTTATATGGTACAAGAAAATGATTTAGAAATAGGTCAATTTAGACTTTTAGAAGTAGATAATCGTGTAGTAGTACCAACTAATAGCCATATTAGAGTATTAATTACAGCTTCTGATGTTTTACATTCATGGGCTGTTCCTTCTTTAGGTATTAAATTAGATGCTTGTCCAGGTCGTTTAAATCAAACTTCTATGTTCATTAAAAGAGAAGGTGTATTCTATGGTCAATGTAGTGAAATATGTGGTGTTAATCACGGTTTTATGCCTATTGTTGTTGAAGCAGTTTCTTTAGAAGATTACTTAACTTGGTTAAAAAATAAAATTAATTTTGATTTTAATGCATAATTAAAAAATTTTATGTTTTTTAAAGTAATAGGTACATTAATTATAATATTGTTATTATTTTCTGATATTAAAAATATCAAAAATAATATTAAACAATATTTTAAAAAATAACATATAAAAAGACCATTGCTCTTTTTTAATTAATTTAATAAAAATAGTAAATTTTAATTTAAAAAATATTTAAATATTTAAAAATGAATTTTCAAAGTATAAATAATTGGTCAACTAGATGGCTTTTTTCAACAAATCATAAAGACATAGGTACTTTATATTTAATTTTTGGTGCTTTTTCAGGTGTAGTAGGTACTACATTATCTGTTTTAATTAGAATGGAATTAGCACAACCTGGTAATCAAATTTTTGAAGGTAATCATCATTTATATAATGTTGTTGTTACTGCTCATGCGTTTATTATGATTTTTTTTATGGTTATGCCTGTTTTAATTGGTGGTTTTGGTAACTGGTTTGTACCTTTAATGATTGGTGCACCAGATATGGCTTTTCCTCGTATGAATAATATTAGTTTTTGGTTATTACCTCCATCTTTATTATTATTAGTATCTTCAGCTATTGTTGAATCAGGTGCTGGTACTGGTTGGACTGTATATCCACCATTATCAAGTGTTCAAGCTCACTCAGGTCCTTCAGTAGATTTAGCTATTTTTAGTTTACATTTATCAGGTATATCATCTTTATTAGGTGCTATAAATTTCTTATCTACTATTTATAATATGAGAGCTCCTGGTTTAAGCTTCCATAGATTACCATTATTCGTTTGGGCTATATTTATTACAGCTTTCTTATTATTATTAACTTTACCTGTATTAGCTGGTGCAATTACAATGTTATTAACAGATAGAAATTTAAATACATCTTTTTATGATCCATCAGGAGGAGGTGATCCAGTGTTATACCAACATTTATTTTGGTTTTTTGGTCATCCTGAAGTTTATGTTTTAATTTTACCAGCTTTTGGTATAATTAGTCATATTACTGCTACTTATTCTAAAAAAAATGTTTTTGGTTATTTAGGTATGGTTTATGCTATGTTATCTATAGGTTTATTAGGTTGTATTGTTTGGGCTCACCACATGTTTACTGTAGGTTTAGATGTAGATACTAGAGCTTATTTCTCAGCAGCTACTATGATTATTGCAGTACCTACTGGTATTAAAATTTTTAGTTGGTTAGCTACTATGTGGGGTGGTTCTTTAAAATATGAAACTCCTATGTTATTTAATTTAGGTTTCTTATTTTTATTCGTAGTAGGTGGAGTAACAGGTGTTGTTATGGCTAATTCTGGTTTAGATATTGCAATACATGATACTTATTATATTGTAGCACATTTTCATTATGTATTATCTATGGGTGCTGTTTTTGGTATTTTTGCAGGTTTTTATTATTGGATTGGTAAAATTACTGGACGTCAATATCCTGAAATTTTAGGTCAAATACATTTTTGGTTATTCTTTATAGGTGTAAATTTAACTTTCTTTCCAATGCATTTTTTAGGTTTAGCTGGTATGCCTAGAAGAATTCCAGATTTTCCAGATGCTTATAGTGGTTGGAATGCTGTATCTTCTTTAGGTTCTTATATTTCATTTTTTTCAGCTATATTATTTTTTTATGTAGTATATGTTACTTTAGTACATGGTAAAAAAATATCAAAATAAATTAAATACAATTTATTTTATAATTAATTAAATAATTTTATTTATTTATTTAATTATTATAATTTATATTAATATTAAATATTTTTATATTTTAAATTAAATATAAAAATATTTTTTTTTTATTTA
>JAASFL010000759.1:0-13329 GCA_023333735.1 Globisporangium takayamanum
GCTCGCGTGCGAGGAACGTGTGGTCGAGCGTATTGCCACTGTCGCTAGCTTCACTATGCGCGTCATGCCACGACTGCAGCCGCTTGTACACGCGCTGCGCAACGATCGCTTCGCAGAACGCAATGTGCTGCTGCAGCACTGTCACCTCGATGCGCTGGCACGAACACATCGAGGTCGCTCGCAGTCACGAGCGGCTGCGTGAACCCAGGCAGCGTCTCCAACTGCCGGAGCGTCTGCTTGAGCTTGAGGCAACGCAGTGTGGCTTTCCTTGTCCATGCGCCGTCTCGAAAAAAGAGGAGCGAAAAACTCGAACACAACACGAGCAAGCGGCGGCGATGAGGAGGCTCAGAGCTCGCACAGCTCGCAGAGCTTGCACACAACTCCAGCTGGACAGTGGAGCACATGGTCGGTCACATGGTCACATGGTGGTGCTGCACATGCTGCTGCCGCTTCAAGCACAGTCAGTTTTACCCAACTGGATGACCCATTTTGACCCATAATGACCCCACAACGTTTCTGGGCTGACCCATTGGGAGGTGGGACATGTAATTTTCAAATTTTTAACAGTCTATAGGTGTAAATTGTTGAGTTGACTTGTGTCCCCTCGCGACACACCACCAGCACCAGCACACCAGCACCAGCTCCACGTGCACGTCGTCGCAATGAGCGGCGCTCCAGAAGACTTTGACTACCGCGAGCTCTCGGATGCAGGAGCGCCAGCTGATCGCCCACACCGAGCTACATCACGGCCCGATCTTGCATCGCGGTCAAGCTTTGTCGGTGTGACGCCGCCTGGCACACCTGCTGCGATCGCAGTCGAGACAGCAGCAGATGTGACTACTGCTGGCCATGTAGCAGTCGAGACAACAGTAGTACATGTGCAGTTCGCAGCGAGCTTTGCGCCGTCACTGACAAAGCACATGCAGACTGCGACGTCGGATGACTGGGCAGCCGATGAGCAGAGTCGCGTAGAGGTGCGCTCGCAGCAGCAGATCTCGAGCCTTGCAGCGATGCGACGCGAGAGCGTGTGGATGTCTGCAGGAGGCGCTGGCGCACCGTCGCAACATCGCATTGACATGCACGCTGGGCACCATCCAGCTGTCCCACCAAGTCCGCACGCAGCGCCGCGGCTGAGCACGCATCCGTCCGAGAACCTGCACGGCAAAGACCTGCGGCAGTTCGTGTCGATCGCGTCGATCGAGCCGATCTCGCGCCACTCGAACTCAGTTGACTGGTCCGACACAATGGCAAACCCAGATGAGACGGACCACCTGTCGCTCATGGATCCGTACTACGACCTCACGCGCTCGAAGCTCACGAAGCTCTTCTCGCTCTTCCATCCCGACGGTGCGTGTCGATAGCCGCAGCGCTGTCGCTCGTCTGAGCTCTCATAGTACTTGGACTACAGTCTCACTTACGCTCTATCGACGTTGCGTGTCGGCGTGATAGAGGACGGCATGGTCACGTACGACGGCTTTCGCCGCGGCATGGAGGCCATGGGCATCGTGTGCGCCGACGACGCCGAGTTCGAGACGTTCATTGAGAAAGTGGACGAAGACCACAGCGGCGGCATCTCGTACGACGAGTTCCAGCACGCGATCCAAGAGATCAAGCTCGCGCAGCTCTTCAGCACGAGCTTTGTGCGCGAAATGGGCTTGGACCACGTCGTCCAGGCGTCGACGCTCGGGTCGATCGAGTACTCGCCGGATCGGATCCGAAGCGTGTACCCGATCGAGCACGTCGAGAAGTTCATCTACTCAAAGAAGCCGGCGTGGGCCGCTGCGCGCTGGATCAACGTCGAAGGCAGCGACGCACTTACGATCCGCCGTCTCTCAGTGCGCTACTGTCTCCACCCACTCGCCGTTGAAGACGCTCTCGACATTGACCGCGAGCGACCGAAGTACGAAAAGTACGAAGAGCACTCGTCGCTCATTCTCCAGACTGTCCACGCTGTCGACCTCGCAAAGCTCAAGACGTACCAGCGCATGTACCGCGCGTCGATGTACACAAAAGACGACATGCCGCCGCAGTTTGACAAGATGGACAAGCACGAGCTCGAGGAGCGCTTGCGTGAGCTCCAGCTCGGCCGCGTGATGACAAATCCGGAGCAACTGAGTGTGTACATGCTCAAAGACGTGCTCATTAGCGTCCAGGAGTCATCGAGTACGCTCTGGAGCGTCGTGAAAGCGCGCTTGGACACGTCGTACTCGCGCATTCGGCAGCACGGCACGCCGTTCCTCGTCTATACGATCGTCGACGCGTGTGTTGACGAGCTCACGCCGATCGCGCACACGTTTGGCGCGAAGCTCGTGATGCTCGATCGCCTCTTGCACCTCGACCCGCGCGGCTTTGACGTGAATCGGCTTCAGAATACGTCAAAGCAGCTCAAAGGGCTCAAGCGCCTTTGTAAGCCGCTGCACGAAGCGATCGTGCAGCTGTCCGAGTCGAACGACTTTACTGGCGAGATCCTGCGGTACTTTCGCGATGTGCAGGACCATATCACGATCGTCGAAGAGGACTGCGAGAAGCACCTCGACACGTGCAAGAGCCTGATCGACGAGCTCCACAACATCCGCGCGGCGATGCAGAGCGACGTGAGCTACATCCTCGCGCTCTTCCTCCCGGCGCAGTTCCTCACAGGGCTCTACGGCATGAACTTTGAAAACATGCCAGAGCTCCGCGACCACAACGGGTACTACTACTGGTGGATCGTCGTCATTTCGATCGCCGTGCTCACGATCGTGTTCTTCCGCTTCTACAAGAAGTGGCTCTAGGGCTTGGGCGAAGAAGGCTGATAGACTTGTTCAAGCAAGCAGTAGCGTAGCATGTTGAATGGCACCAGAGTGCTTGCTGCTGCTTGTTTGGTCTGACGTTGGAACGTCGCTTGTCGTTTGCCTCGAAGTGTGGTTTGGTCGACACGGCGTCCATCTGTCGGTGTCGCCACATGCACGAGCAGCAACAGAGTGAGCAAGAGCTCCATTCGGATCAAGTGCAACATGTTACGTTATACAGTGGCGCCGAGGGAAGCGCTCAGAGAGATCACGAAGAGCGTGCTGATGCGCACGGTGGAACGGGATTCTTGCGCACTCGCTTAGTGCGGTTGCGAGGCCCAAACTGGCGCCAGAGGAAGTCCGCCTCCCAGTTGTACTTGGCGAGGTTCGGTCCTCTGTATGTCTTCTCGAGGTTCTCAAGGTTGTGCTCGTGGCCGTTGACGCTCAGATTGCATGAGCCGTTAAGATGTATCTTGCGGCCAACGATGATCAGCTACAGACAGACCACATAAGTGAGCGTCGCAGCCAGCGGCAGCGAGCGGCAGCACAGCCAGGTCAACCTTGTCGTGCATCATCTCCTGGCGCGCCGAGACCCGCACCTCGATCCCCTGCAGACCACCACACACAACGGCACACACGACTCCGTTTCGCACATACACCAACCAACGATGCGTACCGCTGCTCGTAGATCATCCAATCGTTTGGAGCAGTAGCTCGTTAAGGACTGAGCCTCGTCAGTCATGACCCTGACCCTGATGCGGCGATTGTGGCACTCAATCAGCTTCTTGACGACCTGATTCCCAAATACTATACAAATTTCAAGTTAAAAAGAGGAAACTTCCCAACAGCTCCGCAGTCATGCGTCACACTCACCCGCTCGGACGAGATAATGTACATGATGACATCAATGCTCTTCTTGGCATGGTCAAAGAGGTCCATGATCATGTCGACCGATGCTCCGTCGTCCCGGAAGAAGTACGCGTCGTTGGCCTCAGACGGCGCATTCTTGACGCTGTTGATGGCTCGCCACACTGTAGTCGTTGAGACCTCCACGCCAAACACGCTCCTCGCTTCCTCGGCCAGCTCACGAGCCGTCTTCCGGCAGTCCTTGTCGGACCACTCGCAGATAGCCCGCTTCTGCTTCTCGGTGAGTGCAGGAGATCGGCCAGTCTTGGGTGAGACGGCTCCCTTTGGCGAGCCTGCACGAGCGGCGGTGACGTGCCTGTGCACCGTCGTGCTCGGGACGCGCAGAGACGAGGAGGTGCGGCGAATGCTCGCCCCAGCTTTGACCATGGCGACCACCTGCGTGCTGGTTCCTTGCTGGCGAACCTGTACACACGCGCAGTCGGCGAGGCAGGCTCGGGCTTGGGGTCCATCGTCACGTCACGTAGTGTGCGTGAAAGGGGCTATGTCAGTAGTGACATTCGTACTTTACATGAGACTTGGCATTAAGAACCAAAGTTTGTAAAACCAGGTGATTTTTTAAGTACATATACGGATATTTTGATTGCGCCAGTTTTGACACGGAAATTCAGCTCCCTTTTTTTGGTGTAATTTTGAATAGTTCGACCGTCATTTTTGTCGTTGCACAGCAGAATTCACACAAAGACAGCAGTGAGTAGCAACAATCACACAAAGACTGATAATTGCAGCATATACAAGAATGCATACTAACCGGCTCATACGTGAAGCAGTACATGCAAATAGCGATCGTTCGGCGAGCGCCAGCGATGTAGGCCAGCAGCTTCGCGACGGGCACGAGGTTACCGCACGCAGCAAGCGCATCAGTAGGAAATGCGAACGTTTCAACGCGAGTACCGCTCTTTTGCTACTCCACGTTCTTTAATCGTATCCGCTCTCGTGTTTGCTCCTTCTCGTTCTAGCGAGTCTTACCTTCAATCTCACATCCATTCGCTCGAATGCAGTTCGATGTTGGTCTCTTTTCTGCCAAACACGCAAAGGCGCTCTCATAAGCACTATTATCGTTTTGTTCTGACGTTGTAATTTACAGGTACTTTCTCATCCTGTTGCCTCTCGCCATTCTCTCACTTGCGCCACCCTCACTATCCTTTCTCCTTCTCTCGTTAGGTCGTCTCGCTAGCCACTCCCTTAATCGCCACTCTTACTCGCTCCACCCTCACTATCGTCCTCGTTCTCTCGCTACGTCGTCTAGCTACTCTCTAACTCACCACTCTTGCTCGCTCTACCCTTACTCTTGTTCTTTACTCGTCGCATCTGTCACTCTCTCAATCACTCTCACTCAACTTTACTCACACACTTGCTTACTCGCTCTCTCGATCGCCCATGAACTAGCTCGATCGCTCTCTGTCCATTCCTCTCTAGTTCAGCTCTCTCTAATTCATTCGCTCAACCACTCTGTCGATCTCGATTCACTCGCTCATCTACATACCTAATGCCTTCTCTGTGACTTCGAACGCACTCGGTGTGCGCCGCTTCAGCGCACGTTTGCTCGGTCTTGGTAGTGATAGAACACATTACAACGTTGGCAGTCTGTCCGGGTCGAGCAACCAGAAGCGATCGAAGTGCTCGACGCCAATTCTTGGGGTGGTGTCGGTGTGCGCTGCTGTATCGCGGAGCGTAGCAAACACGTGAGTGCACGGAACGCCATGATGCGCTTGTAGTTGATGCGTACAGGGTCCTGCTGTCTGCATGCTTTTCATCGGCATGTACTGCTTGTGGGCGAGCAGCAATGCGTGATGCGAGACTCGGTACTGAACGTGCTCAAACCAGGAGCGCCCGTCGTCGAACAGCAGTTTGAACTGCATGACGTCCGCGTTCGGCCACACAGTGCGAGATACAGCGCGCAAAATCTTTGCCTCCATGGCCGGAGCCATGTGCGCTCAGTGTATGTTGCCGCGCTGGCCGGTATCTTCGATGCAAGAGACCGCCACAAGTTCTCAAACTCGAGAGGGTCCGTCACGTTGTAGACGAGCTCGTGCCAACGCAAACTGAACTGGTCCCAGGATATGACACAATCACACGCGCTTTCGTCATCGATCGGGAAGCTGGCCTTGCACTTGGCCACTATGTTCTTGTTGATGTGCCAGACACACAAGATGTGTCGAGCCGACGGGAAGACGGGGTTGACGGCGTTCATCAGTGCGAGCTTGCGATCGGTGATCACCACACGCGGCTGAACGTTTCTGTTGAATGCACGCTTGAGGTCCTTGGGTGCCCGCAGGTAGTGTTTGCTCGTCTCCCCACGGACAAAGCAAAACGCTAGTGAGAACGTCTTGTACGTGTTTGTCATGCCGACAAAGTGGATCAACGGCATCTTGTATCTGTTTGTCTTGTGCGTTGCGTCGATCCACACGATGTGGTGGAACTCACGGGCGAGAGGCGCAGATGCTCGAGGGACTACGAGCAAATGGGTACATCGCTTGTCTGCGTCTGTTCGCGCGCTGTGCAGTCTCCTCGTCATGGAGTGTCTTCATCAGGTGTTTCATCTCGGTTGCGCCTTGGAGAGCGCTGGAACGAAGAGTTTGCTTGGCGTTGTCAATGTCACGCTTTGTCGCTAAACAGGACGGAGAGCGCTCTTGCAGACGCAGAAGAATGTCTTTGGACTTGGTGCCTTGATCCCAGAGCTTTCTTACAAGAGCGATCTCTTCAGCGTCTAGCCGTCTTGCGTTTGGGTCGATCGCTAGATGCCTTGAGCGTGCGTGGTTGTGCGTGATGCACACGGGGTCGATCGTCCACTTCTCTTCACTGAGGGCGATTGATGCGCGCCAAGAGCACCCGCACAGTCGGCTGGTCGTCTGTTTGATCCTCCCGACAGCAGTAAAGCGCTTGGTGTCCTTCTCGTAGTGACCAGCGCGAGAGCAGACGTAGTCGTGCCTCATCGCGGAGCGACTCAACAGCTTCGTGCTATTGTTACGACGCTTCTTGATCGCGAACCCGAAGCTGTGGCAGTGTGCCTTCAGTGCTCTAAACGCGCTCTCAGCATCGCCGTAGTTGCAAGTGGCAAAGTACGACGGATCAAGAATGTACGTGTAGTCGTTGGCACACTCTGGTCCATCTTTGACGACGATGACATGGTCGCCTTCAGCCATCTTGACTTGTTGCTTGTGCTCTAAGGGAGACGATGCCGTGATCTCTGCTTTCTCCTTCATCGTTGCAGCATCCGGCAACTAGCTGCCACAGACCAACTGAAACACGCGCTCTCCACCACCAGTTTGGCAAAAGCGAGCAGCAGGCGGATGGTGGGGTGAAGATGCAAAGAGTCTGTGTGTAGAGGCGCATCCACAAGCTCCATTTGGTGATTGATATGGCCTGCGAGTCACCGATCAATAGGAGCAGCAAGTCGCATGAGCCGCGAGTCGATATTTGATATGCGCGATACGCGCAGCGAGTTAAACGTCAGTATGCGCAGCGAGCGGTCCGTTAGTATGAGTCGCGAGTCGATAGTCTGTGTGCGCAGCGAGTCGATAGTCAGTATGCGAAGCAAGCCGTCCGTCAGTATGAGCAGCGAGTTCACTGTCAACATGAGCAGCCAAATAAGGAGCTTGCTCGTAAGCAGCAGTTCGTTTGCGAGTAAGAGCATGACCAGCTCGTTCGCGCGCAGCAGCTCGTATGTGTCACGATCTGCGAGCACACGCGCAGCTCGTTGCGGGGATAGCAACTATTCGATGGTCACCACAACCAGTAGCCTCAGAGACATCGTGAGTAGTTCCATGACAGTCAACACCAGCAAGTAGCAGCACCTGAGAAGGTGAGAAGTGTGGAGCAGCTCGCGGCAGGAAGCTTGAGCTGCGAGAGCAGCAAGTACGAACACCATCTTGCTTGAGCGAGAGCTTGCCTGAGGAGTAACAAATGATTCCAACTTCGCTTTTGAAAAGGCTCACAGTGATTCATGCTTGATTTTATACAAAACCACTAACTTGATAAATATTTACGGATGGGGGCTATTGATCCAAAAAAGGGAGCTGCCGATCCGCTTTTGGAAATTCAGTGTACACCCACTTTAAAAAATAGCGGTTTTGCCTCCGATATTTTTCAAAACGGATGGAACACTAACTTGAAATTTGTATACTTTTGGTGTTCCGAGGTTGTGAAAACCCAATTCATAATCGAGTTTTTCACAACCTCGAAACGGGGAAAGTATACTAAAAGTAAGTCAAACTCGTTCCATCCGTTTTGAAAAAACAATTCCATAGTTGATAAAAAACGCTCGGATTTTCTCTAATTTGGTTTCTCGTTCTTCAACTTTATACTTCGACCGTTTTATTGTGTGGGCCACACTGTACACTGCCTTCTTCCGTTTCGCAGTCTTTCGGGTGGTCACTCCCGAATCCGCCACCTCGCGCTCAAGAGCTCTCCTCCGCCTTCGCTTCCTCCAGCACGCGCACACACCAACCACTACGATGCGCGCTGCTCTCCGTCGCGCTCGCTCGCATGCCTCCGTCGCGCTCGCTCGCAGCCACTCCTGCGCGCATGCGCTCCACCGCTGCAGCACCAGCGTCTCTTGCCGCGTCGTGGGTGCGCTTGTGAGTGACAACGGAAGTTGCTGACTGACTGCTGCTTGGCGAGGGCGTGCGCGGCAGTTGTGCGCAGCAGTCGGATGCGATCCAGTGGCTTCTCACGATACGAGTCTGAAATGGATCCGCGCCGGTGCCTCGATGTGAGGTCGTCGTCCGTGCTGATGTCCACCGCCGAAAATTGTCAACATGGCGTCATGGACTGGATCTACGACGAGCACATCGATGTGAACATCCTAGCAGCAATGAAAGTCATCGCGAAGCAGCAGCAGCAGCAGCAGCTCGACACACTTGCATGGCTGCATGACCGGTATCCACTTGAGCGAATCCGCGTCTCGCAAGCGCATGGTCGTCTGCCCCACGATACTGTCGACTGGCTGATCGAGCGCTACCCTGAGCGGTACACTGAGAGCAACCTGGATCTCAAGTGGAGCAGCGCAGCGCACTCTGTCGGGAGCGACTTTGAGTTCAGCGACAGTGACTCGAGTTTATAGTCGTCACGTGCATCGTGTACCTCTATTGCCCACGTGCTTGCATCGCTTACTTCAAGACTCGTTATGAGCCGACTTGCACAATGCAGCAAGTGTGCAACTGTGCGAGTGTCTCGATGATGTGGACACACTCCATCACTCGAGCTTGAAGTTCTCTGATTCTGTTGAGTTGTCCGAGAAGTCATGGACGCACGACTCGGTCCCAGTAAAGCGTACACGCGCTAAGGGCCATCGCGGCTGGCGACGACAAGACTTGTATGGCTCGGACACTTGAGGGCGGTCATGCAGACCGCAGACCACTTTACCTGGCGCTGTGGTGGCTCCGACACTCAGTCCGTGTCGACGAACTGGCTATCGGCGTGACAAACGGCAGGTGCGATGGCAAGTCGAACAAGAGCGGCATCACTGTACAAGCGACAGCGCCAAGCGACGCAGTGAGAGCGTAATGCAGTGGTCGAGTGAGTGTACAGTGGGTCTTCGTCTGTGTGTAGGAAGGCTGACTGACTGACTGGGTGTATGGATGGATGGTTGAATGGTTGGATGACTGACTGACTGACTAAGTGAATGGATGGATGGATGGATGGATGTGAACATGCTGTCACGTGAGGTACACACACACACACACACACTCTCCCTCTCTCTCTCACTCTCACTACTGGCACAATCGCTCAGCACGCGGCCATGGTACTGGTGCCGATAGCACCAGCGACGCACAGCGACCGCAGAGTGGCAAGGACGCTGGAGAGACCTACTGCGTTTAGTTGCTGCTGCTACTGCCATGTTCAGTGCGCACAGGCGAGACACCGTTGTACACGAACACCGACAGTGGCGAGACGTAGCGCTGTGCAAAGCGCCGGCCGTCCATTGTCGGCTGCGCGAACGCGACTTCGTGCTTGCCGACGCGCATGCTGTAGATGAGCTTGGTGCGCACACTGTCGACGAGGCGCGTCGTGATGTGCTTGTTGCGGTAAGTCGGATGGACCCATACACCTGAGCGGCTTGAGGGTGCTGCTGCTGCTATAGCTGTGGATACGAGTGACCTGCTTGCCGTCCTACTTGCTACTGCTGCCAGGGCGGCTTGTTGCGACCTTGAGGTTGCTGTCAGCGTTGTCAGAGCGGCGTGTCCGACCGACCTTGCGTGTGTTGCCGGAGTTGCTGGTGCGTGAGCTGCAACTGCTGCGTGAATTGCCAGTACATGAGTTGCTGCTGGTACATGAGCTGCTTGTGTTATCGGAGCTGCTAATCCATGAGCTACTGCTGGTGTGAGCTGCTGCTGGTACGTGAACTGTGACTGCAACATCCAGTAGCATGGTGAACGGCAACAGGTTGCTTGTTTGGTCTGACGTTGGAGCGTCGCTTGTCGTTTGCCTCGAAGTGTGGTTTGGTCGACATGGCGTCCATCTGTCGGTGTCGCCACATGCATGAGCAGCAACAGAGCGAGCAAGAGCTCCATTCGGATCAAGTGCAACATGCTTGCTGCTCCAGACCTCTGTGGCAAAAATCGGACAATTCGTCGGGTAACGCGATCAACTGTATAGTTTTCGACCCATGTTGGCTGGGACCTCATTTTAGCAACGGTTTGATTAAGGACATACTGGAGGAAAGTACGTCCAGGTCTCACCTAATGACCTTCAAGTCCGGTTGCATCATGCTGTCGTCACGTCGCTGCAAGTGCCAAAAGTTCGCACTTAAATGAATACACGGTGCAGTTGCTTCTCAGCTCTCCCTCTTTTGGTACAATGACATACAAATCTCAAGCTATAAAAATTGCAAACACCGCGTTCTGGCAAACTCACACATCCTCTCTTGCACATGCTGCTGCTATATTTGGCTCGCAAACGCAGCAAAAGCAAAAAACAAAAGCAAAAAGCAAGTGCGCCATCGACTCCATTCGGGTGGTCACTCCCGAATCCGCCACCTCGCGCTCAAGAGCTCTCCTCCGCCTTCGCTTCCTCCAGCACGCGCACACACCAACCACTACGATGCGCGCTGCTCTCCGTCTCTCACGTCGCATGCCTCCGTCGCGCTCGCTCGCAGCCACTCCTGCGCGCATGCGCTCCACCGCTGCAGCACCAGCGTCGCTCGCCGCGTCGTGGGACAAGCCATTCCCGTCGCTCTTGGTATGTCCAGTGTCGGCAGTTCTTGCTGTTCTTCTAGCAGCAACGCGATGCCTCACATCGACTCCATTCCAAGCGACTGACACATTCGTTTGCCTTGCTCGCTCGCTCATTGACTGCGTCTGCGTGCTCAGATCTCGGAGAATGACGTCTCGGCGCAAGGCTCGTTCGCTGAAGCCCAGGCGAACTACCTCAAGCCCGACATGCAAGTCGTGAAAGAGCTCGACGCGCTCTTGCACGAGAAGAAAATGGGCATCGTCGCGCACTTTTACATGGACCCAGAGCTCCAGGTGCGTCCTTTGCTTCTCTATGGAGCGTGTGCTAGCGTGTCTTGCAGTGCGACTGATGCAAACGTGTGTGTCGAATGTCTATTGACACACAATAGGGCGTGCTGTCATCGCTGTCATGGGAGCACACGTTCATTGCCGACTCGCTCGCAATGGGCGAAGCCGCCGCCAAGATGGCGACGAAAGGCATCGAGTCTGTCGCGGTACTCGGCGTGGACTTCATGTCCGAGAGCGTGCGCGCAAACTTGGACTCGAACGGCTTTGAGCACATCCCTGTGTACCGCCTCGCAGAGCAGAAGATCGGCTGCAGTCTCGCTGAGTCTGCCGAGCGCCAGGCGTACATTGCGTACCTTCAGAAGGCCGCGAAGACGCCAAACAGCCTCCATATCGTCTACATCAACACGTCGCTGCGGAGCAAAGCGTTTGCGCACGACCTCGTCCCGACGATCACGTGCACGTCGTCGAACGTCGTGCAGACCGTACTCCAGGCGTTCGCACAGGTCCCAGACATCACGATCTGGTACGGACCGGACACGTACATGGGCGAGAACCTCGAGCAGATGTTCCGCGAGATCGGGCAGCTCCCGGACGCAAAGATCCGCGAGATCCACCCGCAGCACAACCGCGAGACGATCGCCGCGCTGCTCACGCGCTTCGAGTACTTTAAAGAAGGCAACTGCGTCGTGCACCACATGTTTGGCGACAAAGTGACGAAGCGCGTGCGCGACGAGTACGCCGACGCGTTCCACACAGCGCACTTTGAAGTCCCCGGTGAGATGTTCACGCTCGCAATGGAGGCGCAGAACAAGGACCGCGGCGTCGTTGGCTCGACGTCGAACATCCTGAACTTTATCAAAGACAAGACGCGCGACGCCGTGGCGCGCGGCTCGAACGAGAAGCTCAGTTTTGTGCTCGGAACGGAAGTCGGAATGGTCACTGCGATCGTCCGCGGCGTGCAGGAGACTCTCCGTGCGCCAGCGCCAGGTGGCAAGAAGCCGCTCGTTGAGATCATCTTTCCTGTCTCAGCCGACGCAGTTGCGACGGAAGGCGACGAGCTCGTGCCGGGCGTCGCTGGCGGGGAAGGCTGCTCGACTGCCGGTGGCTGCGCGACGTGTCCGTTCATGAAGATGAACGACATTGACGCGCTCTTCCGCGTCGTCGAAGGCGTCGCGCCGCGTGCACAGGACGTCGACCCTCTCGCGAACTTTTACCCGCAAAAGTACAGCGAACTCATCGCTGGCAAGTCGATCTCGGACATTGGCGTGCAGCCGATTCTGCACATGAAGGCATTCATGGAGGGCCGGAAGCTCTCGGACGCGCTCGTGCGCGACATTACGACGCGGACGCCAGGCGCCGGGTGTCCGGAAGCCAAGTAGAGAAGGAGACGTTGTATAGAAGAAGACGAGCAATCGAATAGACACGAAGTGCACATGTGATACGATGTGGTCTGTTGGCTCGAGTGAGTGAGTGTGCTGAGCTCCTGTCTGCGCGTGTCGTGTGGATTGAGGAGCCCCGCCTTACATCACACACGAGTCAGTCCGTTTCTTCCGAGTGGTCCAGAGGTGGCTCCAAAGGTGGCTCCAGAGGTCGCTCCAGAGGTCACATGGTATAGTCTTTGTTGTAGTCTTTGTTGTAGTCTTTGAGCTCTCAAGCTCAACGACTTCATGTATCGTGCTCTCGATCGAGTCACATGCTTTTGCTATGGTTCATGACCCAAGCGACCTGACCTCGCTTCGCATGTATGTGCTCAAAAAGCACTCATTCGCTTGACCTCCAATGCCTGAGACGACTATCGGCTGTGCAGCATCGTCTTCTGCCACGCACTTGGATCGAGAGTCTGACAGTGTCGATAACGACGTCTCGTGTTGAAGTGGTGCGTAGAAGTCGCCGAGAACACTTGGAGCAATTGGAGCAAAGCAAGTCGACTTGGGATTCGTCTCCTGATCGCGCTAGTTCACAGAGGACACTTGACGAGACTTTCTTTTCTGCCACGAAGTGCTCAGATCTCAAGGTCACCAGAAATCCGCAAAAAACCGCCTCTTTTCCTCGCACCAAGCATGTCGCCCTCATACGCAAATGCAGTGTCTGGCAACGACAAGCAACACCAACGGCCGTCCAACGCCACGCCGTTCAAGCGAGTCATTGATCACAACCCACGCCCGCACCCC
>JAASFL010000760.1:0-13308 GCA_023333735.1 Globisporangium takayamanum
AACGCGCGACAGCTCGCTCGCTTGCTTGCAGTATCCACCGTTAGGTCACTGATAGCTAGGCTCTCTCGACACACACGCACACACAACACAAGTTGCATCGCTCATACTTTATCTATCAACCAACAAGCTCACATCGCTCACTGCGCTCATCATGGATCGCTGTCAGCTAGGATGAATATGACCGTCAAGAGCATTCCTTGACAGCTTTGTCGTCGATGGTGGAGCGTGCGTGACAACACAATGGAGAAGAGGGCATGTACATTCATTCAGTGGTGCGAGAGTGAGCAACTTCCAACCAGCACGCCGCTCCTGCTGTCAACTGGTTGCATGCAGAGCGCTGAGCGTGCTGGAGGTGCAGTGCTAGACCCAGCAAGCATTGCAGTCGTGTTGCCGTCGTCGTCGCTCTCCATCCGTCCATATCAGCTTCCTCTTTCTCTGTGCCATAATGCAAGACTGTGCATCCGTTGCTTCGCTGTCTGTCAGTGTCGCTTGCGCCGCGACACGACCCAGTACCACACATTTCTTCGCTCACTCGCTCATCAGCAGCGGTCGTGCTGCTGCAGTTGCCAACACTCACTGGTCCACGTCCGTCGAGTCCGCGTTGATGTTCATGTCGAGCGCCTCGCCGGTGATGCGCTGGTACAGGTCCAAGACGTCGTCCGACGTCGTCTCAAAGTGGCTCGTCGGGTCGTACGACTTGCTAATGAAGCAGTTATCCTGGATCCCGTCTGCCACTGGCTCAAACATGTCCGTGACCGAGTCGAAGCGGTCTAAGTACGGACCGAGGAGGTTCACGCCCGGGTTGAGCTCTGCGAGCGGGTCCGCTGTCTCCACGACTGTGCTCACAATCGCAATGTACATGCCCTTTGCTGCGACGCAGTGCGCAGCCGAGACGACGCAGACGTAGATGTCGTTGTGGCGCTGCGCTTGCGCGGCTGGGATGATGATCTGGAGCGACTCGGCGTCGTTCGTGTTCGGCACGGGGTGGTTCAGAATGAAGATCGAGCGCACGGCTTTGCCGTTCTTACGGAGCTTGTCAGCTGGGAAGTACGACGGGTCGCCAATGATGAGCTTGCCCTTGGCGACTTCGTTGCCAGCGCGAATGCCCCACGCACGGCCGTCTTCAAACAAGATCTCATCGACACCGCGGTTGAGCATGAACGTCCCGCCGTGGATCGCACAGAGACGCGAGAAGCCCTCTGGGAGACCACCGAGCCCGTAGATCGGGTAGATGTACGGCGACTTGCCGTAGCGCTCGAGCGAGTACGCGTACAGCTTGATCGCACGCACCGTCTCAATCGCTGGGCGGTGGATGTACGACTCGTCGCGCATGAGCGCCATCGCGTGGCCCATGAAGCTCTGCGTGTTGGCATCGACGCCAAACTTCTCGAAGAGCTCGCTCATGGGCTGCGTGAAGAGGTCGACGCCTTCAAACGTCTTCGGGTCGTCTTCTTCGTAGTTGTAGATGTACATGAGCAGCTTCCGGAATTTGCGCTTCTCAAACATGCCCATGAGCGACGACCGCAGCGCTTCTTCGCCTGTTGCTGGCACTTTGTACGTCTTCCCGCCCTTCACGACGTAGCTCCCATCGACGTTCTTGAACTCGAGGTACCGCGTGACCTTGGTGTGCAGCAGCATCTTCACGAGCTTGCCGCACGCCATGATGAACTTCGGGATGAGGTCGATGTTGTAGTCGCGGTTCGCGCCGAGGTCGTCGCGCGGCGACTGCCCCGGCTTGAACTTGCTGTAGAGGTTCGTGAGGTTGAGCGACGCGCACTCGCCGCCGTAGTACGCATTGCGGTCGAGGTGCAGCACTTTCTTGCCGTTCACGGCGAGGAGACCGCTGAGGATACACTCTTTAAGGCCCGTGCCGAGCACGATCGCGTCATACTCGCCGTCCGCGAGCGCCTCGGTGCCCGCAGGCAGCCACGCAAAGTCGAGCTTCGTCTCGCTGTCCGCCATGCTCTCTCGTCGTCGTGCTTCGTGCTTCGTCCTCGAGGTCGCGCTTCTTCAAATGAGCTTGAGGGGGGGATCTTTCGAGAAACCACTCTCTGAGTCGATCTATAGAGGTCATATGTGACAAAGAAAGGTATATTTGCCTCGCTAAACTACATACCTGCTCGCGCCAATACAAACTTGCAAAAGCGCGAGCAAGCATGTACTGCGGCGACGACGTCGAAGCAGTCGTTGGCGACGTCGGCACGAGCCGCGCAAAGTTCGGACTCGCAGGCGAAGACACCCCGACGCTCGTGCTCCCAACTGTGGTCGGTCGCAAGCCGTCGTCGGCAGCTGCCACGACCGTTGACAGCGACAACACTGCGTCGACGAGCGCATTTGTCGTAGGCGACGTGCAGCATTCGCCACACGTCGACGTGGTGCACCCGATCGAGGCGTGTGCCGTGACAAATTGGGATGCGCTCGAGCATGTCTGGCGCCACGCATTCGAGCGCTTGCACGTGACCTCGACCGAGCACCCAGTGATCACAGCAGCACCGTCGAGCTTTGCGAGTGACGCACTCCAGAACGCAGCGCGTCGAGACACGGAAAAGTACCTCGAGATGATGTTTGAGACGTTCGACGTCCCGGCGTTTTACATGGCGCGAGACGCTGTGCTCGATGCGTTTGCGTTCGGTCGGTCGTCCGCTTTGATCGCAGAGATCGGCGCCGGCGCAACGCGCGTCGTACCAGTGTTCGATGGCTTCCACTTGCAGCGTCCAGCGCAGTACTCACCAGTGGGCTGCAACCAGCTCTCTGCGTACCTCGAGCACGTTGTTGCGACAACGTACCCAGCGCTCGACGTGCGCCCGCGCTGCTGCTTCACGCGCCGCGTGAACACCCACGGGAAGCTCGAGACGCTCGCACTGCCGCGTGAGCAGACGACGCTGCCGGTAATGCCGAGCAGCTACCTCCAGTGGATGAAGTCTGAGATCTTTCGAGACATGCGCGAGTCAGTGTGCGCTGTGGCGCCTTCAGCTGACGCAGCAAGTAGTGGGGAGCAGCGGTACGAGCTCCCAGACGGGACTGTCGTCACACTCGAGCGCGAGTGCTTGGACGTTGGCGAGTTCCTACTTCACCCCAAGAGCTTCCCAGACGATGCAGCAGCAGCAGCAGACATCAAGACCGAGACGCACACAACAACAGCAATGAGCAAGAGCGTTCCAAAGGGTTTGTCCAAGATGCTCTACGACGCCGTGCAGTTCTGTGACGCCGACTTGCGGCGCGATATGCTGAGCAACATCATCCTCTGTGGCGGCGGGAGTCTCACGCGCGGACTCACAGAGCGCTTGCACGCCGAGCTGACTGCGATGGTACCGAGTACGTTCAAAGTGCGGTTCACGAGCGTAATGAAAGTCGAGCGCGAGTTCAGTGTGTTCATCGGCGGCTCGGTCCTCGCGTCGCTCGGGTCGTTCCAGCAGCTCTGGGTCTCGCGGCAAGAGTTTGACGAAGTTGGCGCGCACGCGATCTGCACACAGCGCTTTACGTAGATAGGCAGGCAAGTAGTGGTAGTGTAGGGCAATCGAGTGAAGATGACCGCAGTTGAACGAACAGTGGTGCATAGTGGAAGAGTGTCGCACAGGAGGACAGCTAGGTGAGTACAGCGGCTGATGGGAAGTGGTAGTGACAAAATCAAGGGACTCTCTTCGTGCATATGCAATTGGATTTCCCGCGCTTTTTTCAGGTTTGTGTTTCATACAATTTCCAAGTGTGCCGCAATTGATTGACAGAACGTATCGACAGCGGAAGAGGCACTTGCTCAAGGCAGGACGAGCGACCAGGTGGTGGCTGCTCGCGAGGATCTCGCCGCCGACTCTGCAAGGACCGACCTCGCACTCTAGCTGCTGCCAGTCGCGCGATTTGATTCCCATGGTGCTGCCTACAGCTGCGCACAAGGCGACGAAGCTGCCGAGCTCAGCAGCGACGCCCGATCGCTCGCTCTATGAAGCCGGCAAGGGACACATCTTGAGCCATTTTGCGGACATTGCGACGCCTGCAGACAACAACCGCAGCGACGCGCGCCATGGACGCGCAATTAGCGCAAGCGGAGCGCGCACACGTGCGCGTCGCAGTCTTGATGGCTTGAATGGAGAGCTCTTATCAGCAGCAAGCGCTCGGAACGACGTGCACATGGACAGCAGCAGCAATGCAGCAACCAAGGACTACAGCTACGTCAGTGCCACAGATCGTGACATGGAGGACGCACTCTTTGGCGCACACGCGAGCAACAACAGCAACAACAACAATAGCGAGCATGAGCTGCTGTCGCAGCAAGAGAAGCTCGAGCAGTGGCGCCGCAACAAAGAGCGAGCGAGTAGCGCTGCTGCTGGCAACCGCGTCCCGACCCATCCAAGCGCGAAAGCTACTCACAGCGTGGAGCAGCAGCCGCCGAAGCGACCGAAAGCTGCGCACACGAGCAAGATGCAGCAGCACTCGCCGCCGTGCAAGCCGTCGGCTGCGTCTGTGAGCACGACTGCGTCGACTGCGTTCGCAGAGAGCAACCAGTCGCACGAGAGCGACCGACCGACGTCGCAGATGTTCTCAATGGACTTCTCGCCGCCGCACCGCACGCGCTCATCACGTCGCGCAACAGTCGAAGTCGATCCAAGCACTGCAGCGGCACCGACCAGCAGCAGTGACAAGGTATGACTCGCTCCTGCGCTCTCTCTCTTCTTCGTCCATCATAGCGACAGTCGCCATCAGTAGTGCGATGTGGAGTAGTGAGCTGCAGCTCGTCCCGACACTTGGGCTCTTCGTAACGACGCTAATCATGCTGGTGTGGATGCAGCAGCAGCCCAAGGCGAGTGGCAAAGCGAGCGGTGCAGCGTCGTCAACGTCGTTCAGTGCGTCGTTCGTGAGCGGGAGGGAGCCGTTCTCGCCTGCAGTCTCGCACGAGTTCCTAACGCGCGACTTGGAGGAAGAAGACCAAGCGCTGAACGCCAAGTCAGACAGAGACCGCGCGTTTCTCTACAAGAAGGTGTGTGTGCGTGTGTGCCTTGCTTGCCTATGGGTCGTGTGTGCATGAGAACGAGAGCCTAACACTGCACGTGACGTATCCTAGCGCTACAGCGACACGTACGGCTACGCAGTCATGCTCGCGCGCCGTGTGATGCGGCTCGAGACGCAGCGCGCTGACCGCAACGCCGAGATCGACGTGCTGCGGTCCAAAGTGCGCACGCAGGAGCAGATCATCCGAGCCATGAGCCAGGCAGAGGTGCGTCCATGCGAATCGACCTTGTAGTCTAAGCCAGAGACAGAGCGTCCGTGCATATGTCTGTACGCGCATGGATACTCATAGGATGCGCTTGTGACGTGTGTCCAGACTGCGAGTGGACTCGGCGCATCTGTTCAAGAGCAGCAGGTCCAGTCGCTCTGCCGCGAAGTGGGGGCGCTCGTCCAGCAACTGGGCGAGCGCGACTCGATCATCAAGACGCTCCACACAGAGCGCGACGAGTCCGTGCGCGTCTTGAACGACCTCAAGCTCTCGCGAGCAGCGTGCAAAGCCGGCGAGTGTGTCCACAGCAGCAGCAGCAACAGTCGCAGCCACGACGGCGGCGTCCATGCGATCGAGCGACCGAGTGCGACGCGCGTCGTGGAGCTCGAAGGCGTGATCGACTCGCTGCACGACCAGATCGCTGCGATGCGCACCGCGTTTGACGACCTCGCAGACGAGAAGCGTGCGCTCGAGGACCACCTCGCAGCGATGCAGGACAAGTACGATGACAGCCAGCACTCGTACGCTGCTGCAGAGGCGCAGCGCGAAGCGCTATCGTCTGGTCTTGAGCAAGCGCACGAGCAGCTCGGTGCGCTCCATGCGCAGTGGACGCAGGAGAAAGCTGAGCTGCTCCAGTCCGCGTCGTGTGACGCGACGACTGCTGCAAGCGTCGCAGCTGAGCGCGATCGCCTCCGCGTCGAGAACGCAGCGCTCACGAGCTTGCTCTCGAAAGCGAATGCGAGCGAGCGCAAGGTTGTGGCTCAGTTGGCGCAGCAGCAGACAGCTACTGCTCAGGCGCAAGCGCAGGTCGCACGCTTGGAGCGCGAGTTGGATGCAGCGCGCGTCAAAGTGGCGGCGCTAACTGAGCGCGAGAAGCAAATCGTGCGTGTCGAGTCGGAGCTCGAGCGCACAAAGGAGGACGCTGCGGCAAAGGCCGTGCGCATCGCAGCGCTTGAGCACGAGGTGCGCATGAAAGACGACGAAGTGCGCGCTGCTGACGCGCGCTTCCACGAGAAGACCGTGTACATGGAGAAGCGTCTGTTTGAAGCCGAGATCATTCGCCGACGTCTGCACAACAAGGTGCGTCGCTCTGTCTCTTGGTCGAGCTCTCTCTTTCTCTCTCTCTCTGTCTAACTGCCTGTGTGGCGTACTCACGTTGTCTTGGTCGACTCGTATGACGCGCAGGTGATGGAGCTAAAGGGCAACATCCGCGTCTTCTGCCGCGTTCGCCCAGTCCTTGCGCACGAACGGAGTGCGGCTGGGAACGAAGAGGTACGTCCTGACCTGCGAGCACGATGGACTCGATGGACTCGAACACTCACACTAGACATCGTCGTGGCGGTTCGTATGGCTCCCACACGATGCAGATCTTTGCGTTCCCAGACTACGCAGGCGAGCGGCGGCAGATTGAACTCACGGCGAGCTCCAAGTCGCACGTGAGCTACGGGCAGAACGGCGGACGCGACGCTGTGAAGAAGTACAGCTTTGACTTTGACCTTGTCTTTGACAGCACGTGCAGTCAAGAGGAGGTCTTTCTCGAAGTCTCGGCGCTCGTGCAGTCGGCGCTCGATGGCTACAACGTCTGCATCTTTGCGTACGGCCAGACTGGGTGCGTCCGCGTTCGTGCTGTGTGAATGAGAGCCATGGTGGAGCGCGCGTGAGAGACTCAGCTCAACTGACACTGGCGCGTGTGAGTGAGCAGATCCGGCAAGACGTTTACGATGCAGGGACGCGAAGACAGCGCTGGGTACGCGACGATGCAGCCGTCGTCGCACATGGGGATCGTCGGACGCGCGATTGCGCACATTTACGCGACGATCGCAGACTTGCGCTCGAGTGGCTGGGACTTCTCAGTCACGCTCGAGATGATTGAGATCTACAACGAGACGCTGCGCGACCTCTTGGCGCCA
This sequence comes from Globisporangium takayamanum, assembly GCA_023333735.1. Taxonomy (NCBI): domain Eukaryota; phylum Oomycota; class Peronosporomycetes; order Pythiales; family Pythiaceae; genus Globisporangium; species Globisporangium takayamanum. The sequence continues at coordinate 7,120 of JAASFL010000760.1, forward strand.
CCAGGAGTACGTCTTCACCTCACAGTCGTCTCTGTGTGAGCGTAGCTGGTGCTGCTGTCGAAACGAGCATGGCCTGACAGTGTCTTGTGTGTGCTTTACGTGCGTCCCAGACTGCCGACAAGGTCGACTTGCGCCTCGATGCAGACGGGCGACCGGCGATCGCGAACTCGTGCGTCCACACTGTCGTCAATCAACTCGATGCATGGCAGCTGCTGTGCAAAGCAATGGCCAAGCGCTCGACAAAGGCGACGAGCATGAACGACCGGTCATCTCGGAGCCACTGCGTGATCACGTTCCGGTGCGCTGGCACTTTTGCATTGCTTGACCACGGCGTTGCTGCTTGTGTTGGTGGGCTAACGACCGTGAGAACACATGCGTGTATGGTGCTTGCGACACAGGATGACGGGCGTGAACTCACTGACGGGCGACCGGCGCGTCGGCGTCGTCCACTTGGTCGATCTCGCAGTACGTAGCGCCTAGCAAAACTGTCGTCACACGTGGTGGTGTCGTCACGCACAGGTCATTGCTGTATGCTCTGGACAAAGCTAACAAGAGCTAACTCGTGTGTCGTCACTGCTGTGAAGGGCTCGGAGCGTCTGAACAAGTCGGGAAGTGGGAACGACCGCGAGCTGCTCAAGGAAGCGCAGGCGATCAACAAGAGCCTTTCTTCACTAGGCAACGTCATCTGCGCGCTCGCGAAGAAGGTGCGGCGTCAGTTGACCACTTGCATACTTGTTCCTGTCGTAGCTAGCTGCTGATCTCTTTCTCTTGCTACATACACTCTTGTGTGCTCCTCATGTGTATGTGCAGAGCGCTCACGTTCCGTTCCGCGACTCCAAGCTTACGCACTTTTTAAGTCCGTCGCTCGGCGGCGACAGCAAGACGCTCATGATCTGCAACCTCTCGCCACTGAAGCAGCATCGCGACGAGACGCTCAACTCGCTGCGGTTTGCCAAGACAGTCAACTCGTGCGAGATCACGTACGCGTCAGTCTCGAGTCGGTCTTAGCGTAGTAGAGCAGCAGCAGCAGCAGTAGCAGTAGTAGGAGTCAAGCGTCCGTCCGTCCGTCGCTCGTAGATGGTAGCGAGCAAGTGTACATCGATGGGCTCAATTGAATGACGTAGTGGGCTTAGTTGTCGATACGTTTGTCCACATCTGAAGGGCACGACGTACTCGATCACATGGGATGTGAGCTATAGTGGCTAGTTGTGTGTGTACTAACAGCACTGTACTGGCTGCAGTGAGTTGGTTGAGTTGGCAGGTCGTTGTCAACGCAAAGCGCTCAGATCCGCGGCGCAGAGTGGTACGACCGCGTGAGTGCGTCGTCAACGTACTCCTGCGTACGACGTGCCACCATCATCAATCAGCCAGTCTGTTAGCACACGAGCAGTCAACATCGACGAGCAAGCGATACACGCACCATTTCAAGAAAGTCGCAGAGACCTTGCGACGCACTTGGCTCGAGCGCTGGGTGGCACAGCACGAGCTGCAAGTAGCTCTCGAGCTTGGACTTCATTGACCGCGGACGCCCTTTCCACGACAGGAACGCGCTGCGGTTCGCTGTCGACTCGAGGTTTGGCGGCAAGACGCACGACTCTCGGATGTCGTCTGGGAGGTCGTCGTGGAGCGCGACAAAGTCGTTGTAGTGCCGTCGCACAGTCCACGCGTCGTCCTCTGTCTGCACGATGATCTTGTACGAGACGAACTGGTGCTTGCCCCAGATCGACGTCGTCGACGACGGGATCGTGACAGCGATCGCCATTGCGACGCTGCTCCTTGTCGACGCCGAGTGCTCAATGTAGAGTCCGAGCTGCTGGTGCTGCTGCTGGAGCTCAGATGACACACCGCGGGGCTTGGTTGGATTGCGACTGACAGTCGCTGGCGCCTCGGGTCGTCCGAGCTGCTCGCATAGAGAGAGAGAGACGCCCCATGCGTGAGTCTGGATGGTCTGACACAGTCACACTGTCGAGGACTATGACATACAGCAGCAGCAGCACGAGCGCACAGTCGTACCCAGCCGTAGTCGCGGAACGAGCCGTAGTTGGACAAGTTGCTGAAGCACCGATATGCGCTCTGCGGGTGGAGCAGCGCAGTCGGCGAGACGACGTCCTGAGGGAACGACACGAGGTCGACCGAAATGGGCGTCGGCGTGACGAAGCACAGGAGCGCGAGCACAGTCATCGCGATGAACCGCGCGCTGTCGATCACGAGCGCAAACGACAGTGGCGCCAAGAGCGCGTGCCTCGCAGTGCGCGCAGGCGTGAAGCACTGGAACACCACGAGTGCGTAGACAACGCCGATCCATTTGACGAGCCAGAACGTGCGCAAGTACGCAGACGGTGTCCTGCTGCGGCGGTACTCCATCCAGAGGATCGTCGACGCCAATCCCTAATGCGTCCACAGTATAGGAGTTGGCGTCAGTTGCAATGGTGATAGGGACACAAGAGCATGTGCGTGCGTGAGTGGCAGCAAGCGACTCGGGCGTACCCACACGAGCGCCTCGGTCATTGCAAAGAGCTCGCTGCTGTCAAGACGTGAGTCACTGGCACTGCGCGCGTGTTGCCACGTGCGCACAGACTCGTCGTAGAGCCACTGAAGACCGTGTGTGAGGAAGAGCGTCGCACACGCGACCTGCTTGATGCAGAACTGCACGAGTTGGAGCCACACGCAGACTCAGTCAGTGAAGCAATACATCAGAGAGAGAGAGAGAGAGAGAGCTACTGATCCCCTGATCGAGGAGCAACGACACAATGCACGTACGTCTCTTGGGAACGCAATTTCAGAGAGGTACGTCTTGGGCAATGGCTTGAGCACGCGCGCGCCGTAGAGGATGCCGACAAACAGAAAGAGCGCGTCGATAAGCGCCATGGCGACGCGCGCGTCTGCTGCTTCGCGCGTAGCTTCGAGTTGCACTGGTGGCATCACCGTCGCTGTGTCGATCGCTTGACTCGATCGCATCTTGCACTCGTTGCCACACTTGAATGCGTAGTGACTTCTTGGTGGTGCGTGCGGCAGAGTCTGCAACGTCAGAACACTCGGCTGTTTGAATTGTGATAGTGCTAAAAACCAGAGTTTCATTTCTAACAAATGTCGAAAGTATTTATGACAGCACCGAATTTTTGTCAAAAACAGACTTGGTGCCTTGGTCGTGTACAAGCAAAGTGCATCTATTTTATAAATGACATGAGCTAACTGACACAAGGCACCACCATGGAGGAGCTGCGAGAAGAGAACGCATGGCGCGAGCATGGGAAGAATTGGCACCTCGTCGCGCAAGTGCTACCCCACCGGTGTGTATTGTCTGTCACGCGGCGGTGGAAGGTCGTCAAAGAGCGTCGCGAGTCGACGGCCTCGCGAGCAAGTCGTTGTGTTTGAGTAGTAGTGTGTTTGATGGTGTTCATATAGTTGTTCAATGTAGTACACTGTCTCGATAAGCTGGAGTGCAGACCTGAGCACAGCTTCGACTCCAAGTTGCAGACCTGACACACCGCCCAGCGCCAGCTTGCCTCTGCCGTGCTGTTGCTGGACGCGGATATCAACGAGTTCACGATCCTGGTGCTTGCACCTCAGCGCGTGTTGCCGTAGCACACTGACTAGCTTGGTAGTCCACGTTCCTGTCTTCATTCAGCCGCGTTTACAGTCTAGAGCTAGTCTCACCATCGATGCGAGGACTTGCTGCGAGTGCGAGTGTGTGTGCGAGGCAACGAGCAACAACCAAACCAACACGAGCTATACACTCTATTCTGCCATCACAGAGCTCATGCAGTCTTGATGAGACCCTTGAGTCCGTTCTCGCCGACGTTCAGCAGTACGTTGCCCTGTTTGTTCGCCACGAGCATCTCTGCGAGCAGCGAGTTCGACGCATTGCCAGTGACGATCGTCTGCGGGTTCTTCGCGAGCGAGTGCAGCAAGTCGAGCTTCTGCGTCTCGACGAGGTGGTTCCGGAGCTTGTTGACTGTCTTCGCAGCAGCTCCTTCAGCGCGCGCAACGACCTCCATTGCTTTGGCTTCACCCGCCATCTGGATCTGTTGCGTCTCGGCTTCGAGCTCCATCTTGCACGCCTGTGTCTGTGCGTTCAGCAGCTCGATCTCTGCGTTGCAGCTCGAGGTGATCTCGGCCGAGATCTTTTGCGTGTCAGCGTGGATCTGCTCCATCTTGAGTGCAGTGTCAGCCATGATCTTGTTGCACTTGACCTTCATCTCTTGGTTGGTCTGCTCCTCAACAAGCCGCGTGTCAGTGACGACCAAGTCGATCTCTTTCTGGATCTTGGCGCACTTGGCTTTGCCGGTCGACTCTTCCTCCATGAGCATCATCTTGCGCGCGAGCTTCGTTGTGTCGATCTCCTCCTTGTATTGCAGTAGCTGCATGTCGCTCATCTGCTTCATGTTCTGCTCCTTGATCGCGCTCAAGTGCGTCGTGCGGCTCTGCATCTGCTCCTGGAACTGCTCAGGGAGCTTCACGTTCGTGATCGCAACGCTCGTGATCTGCACGCTGTACGTGTTGAACTGCTTGTTGAGGTTCTGCTTGATGTCCTCTGTGACGTAGTAGAGCGGCTTGCTGCCGCCAGCTGGTGCGACGCCAGTCTCGACGTCAACTGCGACGTGGGGCTTTGGCGTCGAGTCGTCGCTCGTCTCTCCTCGCTTGAGCATGTCGAGGTTGCCAGTCTGGAACTGGTCGCGCATCGTACCATCGCGCAGTTTGTACACTTCAGTGTGCAGCACACTGCGTGCAAGTCCTCGCACCGCTTCGTCCTGCGCCGCGCGCAGCTGCACTTCGAGACCGTTCGGACCGAGCTCGTAGACGAACCGGCGCACGAGCTCCGGGTCCTCGCCCTTGCTCTCGTCGCCCATGATGCGAAAAACGAGGCACATATCGATGCGCACAGTCACGTCGTCTGCGGTCTTGCAGCCCTTGACCGGCGTCTCGAACACGATGTACTGCTTCGTCACAAGATGGGAGACTTTCGTGAAGAGCGACGCGTAGTGGAAGCCTGCCGGCCACACCGCCGTGCGCTTCCCATCCGACTCGTAATCCAAGTCTTTTCCTTGGTTCTGCACGAGCGCGTACATGCCTTCTGGTACGCGGATGTACGGCTTGACGAGATTGCGGCCCGGGTTGATGATGATCACGGTGTTGCCATTGTAGCACGCACCAAAGAGCCGATTCGCCGAGTCGACGCGGTACGTCTCCTTATACAAAAGCCGCGTCTGGTGGTTGTCGCCGCGAGGCACTTCTTCGTTCAGGTTGCTCGGTGCGCCGCCCATTGTAGTGCGTCAGTGCAAATGGATGTGTGAGCGAGTGGAGCTCCTACAGGCAGGATGCTCGGTCCTTCGCCGTGCTTCGTGACTTTCTCGATCGCACCACATGCGATGTAGCCATGAGATGCTTGTCATGCGATGTTCACCATGCGATGCTAGTCATGCGATACTGGTTGTGGAGCAAGCTGCTCGCACAAGAAGCGCCGAACTCCACATGCTCTTCGCAGAAGCGATTTTGCCAGCTGCTGAACATGGCGAGTCCGTACCCCGTCTACATGCCACCGCCAGGCGCCGCTCCTGTCCAAGGTGGAGGCGCTTCATCACGAGCAGATGCGCGCTACAACCGACTCGTGCAGCGCGACATTGAGAAGCCTCTCGACGGTTCGTCGCAAGCAGCATGCGATCTCAGCAGTAGGATGTACACCTGCCTGACTCTCACTTCTGTGCATTCTCCTTGTCATGACGACAGCAATGCGCTACTTCAACGCCGCAGTCCAGGACGGCAAGATCCCGCTCGTGTTGATCCCCAACTATCCGACGTTCTTTAGCTTCTTCATGCAAGTGCCGTCCGGCATGTACGTTGCTGGCTTGCCATGGTGTCTTGCGCTCTCGCTTTCGTTCGACTACTAGGCAAGCAAGAGACTGAAAGCACGTGCGATCTATCTCTTTGTGTGCCATGACTGCCGATGCAGGTGGGTGCTCAAGCAGCGCTGGAACGCGCACGCGGGTATGATGGACCCGGGTCTCAAGGTCTTCTGGCCGGCGTGGAACCGCATCTCGCACATCGTAGCGAAGCAGGCGGTGTCGTTCTCAAACCCTGTGCGCTTCTGTCCGACGGCCGACAACGTTATGGTGGACATCGACATCTCGATCAGCTTCCAGATCGGCCCGACGGAGGAGGACGCGGTCAAGTTCGTGTACTCGCTCGGCG
>JAASFL010000761.1:0-13280 GCA_023333735.1 Globisporangium takayamanum
CGCCAGCGACGAGTGCAAGCGCTGGGAGGCAGAATGCATGTATAAGTACATACCTGACTGACGAGCGAGGCAGCCCTCGCCCGGACGGATATTGTAGGTCGCTAAGCGTACCTTGATATACCTCACTTTCACACACAGCGGCGTGCACGTCGACCTTGCTGTTTTGATTGTTGTTGTTGTTGTTGTTGCTGCTGCTGCTGGCGCATGAGCAGGCGCGAAGGGGACTGCAAGTCGATCTCGCGATCCATTGCTGCAAAGTCGTCGATATCGTCACTGATGTCGTCCCCATCGACCTCTTGGCGCACGATCTTGGCGCGCAGGCGCTCTTGAATGAGCGCTTTGAGTGGAGTCGTCATTGATGTCGCTGTCGTTGCTCTTTGTGTGTGTGAGAGAGAGATCGAGTGTTGCGACACAAACAGCCAAGAGTGCGAGGACACACGGGTGTTCGCGCCGAAGAGATCGATCGATCGATCAATCGACCGGTTGACTGCGACGGACTGAATAGGACCGAGTGCGGTGCGAGGCGAAGTCTGGAGATTGCCAAGTGGGCCGCCACTAGCAACACCAGCGCCACCAAGGCAAACCCACGAATGAGTGAAGACGACGACAGGTGTAAAGATAGTCTGTCGTCGTTTCAAGAAGGCGATGCAAATAGACCGCTGTGGCTATTCCGAGCGTCTCGAACATAACGTCTTTCGTGTGCGCCACACGTGCATGCATGAGCCGCAGTCCTCAGTCCATGTGAGCACAACGAGCCCTCGCGCGCTCGAACGCGACTGAGTACGCCAAGCGCGTGCAAAGCGATGGCGTACGAGGTCGAAAGAATCCACGACAGCACGTCGCAAGCGATATAGCCTTGCTTTGGATCAATGCTCATGGCATCAAAGTGAAAAGGTATATCGAGCTCGACTGGCGCTCGGCTGCGCAGTCAACTCGACTCACGAGTCAGCGACACACACACACGAGTCAGGGAGTTTCGTCAGAGCTATTCCTCACCATCATCAACATTGTGAATAAGCTGATCGCGTTGGTGCTGGTCTCTCGTGTTGTCTCGAGTCGTCTCACCACCTCGCGAACGAACTGGCAGACTGCGACACAGCCTGGTGTTCGGATGCTCGGATGCTCTAGCCACCTCGAAGTACTCGAAACGTCGACTCGCATCGTGTTCGAATGGTTTGTGGTGAACGATAGCCTCAAGACCTCGGCTAGGGGAACTCCACACGAGGACTTGCATTGCGTTTGATCGGCGTGCCTTCAGTGTGTGAGAGAGAGACTGTGACCTCTACTCGAACGCCTTGAAGCACTCAACAAGGTGAGAGATAGCCGAGTGACCTCAACAAGGGTCTAGGACAAAGCTGATCGCGTGGTTGGTTGCCTCTCAAGTCATCGCATCGCCTCATGAACGACACACTGCGCGATGGTGCAGGCTGCTCGGTGACGTTTTAATGCTGTAACGAATGCTCTAGCCACCCTCAGAGCTCTCCTCACACGCGTGACGCTGAGAGAGAGAGAGTAGTGAGAGACGAGGACACAAGGACACTGGTGGTGTGTGTGTCTATGGCACTATTTGGTATTAAAAGTCACTCTTGTGAGGTAATCGTATCTTGGTGTCCATGCCATTTCCTCTCGATCGACCATCGCTGCTCATCGCTGCTCGACAGAAGCGCTCGTCGACCGCAAGCACGATGGCGAGCACGTCCGAGTCCGATGCGGCGTTCTACTCGTTCAGCTGCGTGATGCTGTCGCTGTACATCGTGCCTGCAGCGCTCTTTACGCTCTACCGCGTCGTCAAGACACCCAAGCAGACGCGCTCGCTCGCATTTGCAGCAAACGTGCTCGCAGTCGCAGTCGCGCTCGCGCTCGCGTACCAGTGTCTCCAGCATCTCGAGAGCGTCGACACGTCCGGCGTGTTTGATCCGTACGAGATCCTCCAGATCTCGGACGGCGCGAGCGTGCGCGAGATCAAAAAGGCGTACCGCAAGCTCAGTCGCGAGCTCCACCCGGACAAGAACCTCGCGAGCACGCGCGACGCTGCGACGCGGTTCGCGCGCGTGACGAAAGCGTACGAAGCGCTGACGGACAAGGTCGGGATCGAGAACTTTCGCAAGTACGGCCACCCGGACGGCCCCCAGTCGCTCTTGATGGACTTTGCGTTCCTCTCGGCGTTCTCTGGCACGAGCACTGGGACGTCGTCGCTCATTGTGCTCGCGTACTTTGGCGTGGTCTTTGGCGGCATCGCCTGGATCGCGTACACGCTCCATGCGAAGAGCAGTCGGCGCGACCGGACGCAGGTCTCGCACAAGACGTCTGCGCTCTTGGTCGAGTCGCTGCAGGAGAAGATGAGCGTGCACGACATTGTCGAGCTCTTGCTCGCGACGGACGAGATGACGACGTACGCTGACACGGTCGAGGACCGGCTCCAGGCGCAGCAGCGCGCGCCGGCGCACAACAAGCTGCTCAAGAAGATGGAGGCAGCGAAAGCACTCCCGAGCGAGCTCTTTAGCCGCATCAAGAAGCATCCAGACCCAGTCGCACGGTCCGTCCGAGTGCTTGTGCAGTCGGTTAGCCGTCGTGTCGGACACTCACACGGTCGTGCTGCTTGTCTGTGTATGTGTATGGGGACGCAGCGAGAACATGCTCGCGCTGTACCAGTACTTGCGTCGGACCAAGCTCCACGGCGTGCCCAAGCCCACGTGGCGTACGTCGCGCTCGCCGCCGCATGGCTGCCGCTACTCTACGCTATTGACACGTCTCGACTCACACGCTCTTGGCGCTCTCTGCTTGTCTGTGTGTGTGGCGATTACAGTGGACGTGCGTCTGCACAAAGTGCTCCTCGAGCTCCCGTTCCTCATTGAGGTACGTACGCACTCGATCAACTGTGGCAGCCATGGCTCTGTCACTCCAAGTGATTGAGCCCGTGGCTACTGGACGCTGTTGTGTCTGGCGTGCGATGAGCAGATCTTTGCCAAGATCGCAGCAGAGCACTCGATCAAGCGTGGCTTCACGGCGTTGACGCTCCAGCGCGCGCTCTCGCTGCTCTCGAGCATGGCGCAAGGCAGCCTTGTGGCAGACGACGATGCTTTGCGGGACCAGCGCGCGCGCCTTGGCTCAGACACGGCGCTGCCGCAGCTCCGCTTCGACGCTGCGTCGCTGACTGTGCTCGATGAGCCAAACATCCAGCCAGGGGACTGGATCACAGCAGAGCTCACGCTCGTGCGCGACCACGTCGCAGTAGGCGAGACAGCGCCACTGGCGTCGACGTTCTACGACGCGATTGACGCAGCGAGTCCGTTCCGGAAGGAGCACGTGTGGTTCGTGATCCAGGACAAGGCGTCGAGTCGCTTGTTCGCTGCGTGGAAGGTACGCGCGCCGCTCGTTGGGTCGGTGACCATGGCGGTCGACCTCCATCACCAGCAGCCATCTCACAGACTCTGCGTGTGTCTTGTGTGTGAACCGACTGCAGTGTCTCGACTTGACGCAGCGTGTGGTGCAGACAGTTGGCTTCACGGGTCCAGGACTCGCAGGTGCGTCCGTTTGTCTTGGACACACTCTCTCTCTGTCAATGGTGATGCACTCACGCCAGTCGCCTCATGCGCGGCGCGCATGGTCCTTTGCTGCTGCTACGATAGGCAAGTACGAGCTCGAAGTGCGTGCGATCGCAGTCGCGTACTTGGACGCGCACGCGAGCGTCAAGGTCCCGATCGTCGTGGACGTGCCTCGGCAGTGAGGTACGGGCGAGGGTAGCGACTGTTCGACCTAGCCAACAAGAGCAGTGCGTAGTCGACGATAGCGATGGGACCGATGGCGTTCAGAGACGACCAGGACGCAGATCCTAATGAGAGAGAGAGCACGAGCTCGTGATGCAAATGCATTCGTACGCAAGGACGTCCTAGCTTTAACTGCGCTAGTGTTCGTGCGAATGTCGTGCTGTCTTCGGTCTCTGATCGATCCATTCGTCGTCTCGTCGCTCCAATGACGACGCTGTCTCTTGCGTCAGTAGCTTACGCCAAGAGCGGTCGGTACGCTGCGTCGTCCATGTCGAGTCGCGTTGTCGCATCGGCTGCGCTCGAGCGCCGGCGCTGCACAACGACAACCACGAGCGCCACGAACGCGCACGCAGCGAGCGCAGTCGCAACGACACCGCCGGCAGCAGTCGTGCGACTCGCGTTCGCAAGCGACGCCGCGGCGTCTGAGAGCATCGACGCTGCGTAGCTCGTGTAGCTCGGCTTTGGGAGCACGAGCACAACCGAGAACATGAACGGCGCGGTGATGCGTCCACATGGCGTCCACGCTTCAATGACGACCTTGGTCTCGGCGCTCGTGAACGTCTCGGTCTCTTCGGCGCTCACGCCAGCGCCCCAGAGCTTCCAGTCGCCGGCGGCGCCGATGCGGTAGCGCCAGAAGACGTACTTGGTCGAGTCTGTGCCGAGCACCGACGTCGCACTCGCACTTGTCGTCGTAGTGAGCCAGTCTGAGAGTCGGCTGCGGACCTGGCACGCCGTGCTGCTTCCACCGATCTTGCTGCAGCCACTGCCAACGTCGCGGCGGATCTCGGTCGCAGCAGTCGCACCGAGGTCCTTTGCTCTCCTCGCTGCTGCCGACGTGAGCGCAACGTTCGCACTCGCAAGTGCGCTGCCGTTCACAACGAGACACTGCGTGACAGCACACGTCTGCGCAGCGTCGCCGTCGCACTTTTGCACGTCGTACTCGTAGTTGCACGTGTAGTCGGTCCAGAGCTCCTTGAGCGCGCTCGAGAGCTTGGCGCAGCGCGAGCACACACCTGGCGCGACAGGAGTTGGCTCCTGGTTCGCACACGTTTGGTCTGTTGTCTTTGCGAGCGGGTTCTTGCGTGCACGCAGCGCAGTCGCGAGCTCGCTCTTGATCGCGTCGGTGCTGAACACGCGCTTTGCAGTCGCAGCGGCGGTGTCCGTGTCCGTGTACGCAGTCTCAAAGAAGCTGCGCTTTGCGTAGACGTTCACGTCGCAGCGTGCGTCGCTGCACGCGTCGTTCTCTGCCTTGGCGGCAAAGGTGAGGAAGTCCTGGACGAGCGCATCGGCCTTCGCGACGCTCAGTGTCGTGAGCTCCACGTCGCCAAAGCTCGCTGGACACTTGGTCGTTGCGCGCGGACGGAACTTGTCGACGACTGCGACGCAGCCGGAGCACGCCGCGTTGTGCGCATAGTCCTTTGCAAAGAGCTTGAGCGCGTACTTGCCGTACGCAGTGAGCGTGAGGTCGTCGATGACAGCGACGCGGTTGCTCTGGTAGTACGACCACGTGTACACTTGATTGCTTGTGCCGTCGTCGTTGCTCAGAGCGACGACCGGCTGTGGGACGTCGAGGTACTCGGTCACATCGCCGACTGCGAGCATGTCGAGCAAGTCAATGACGCCAGGCGGCGGCACCTTGCTCTCAAAGAGCCCGACGTCGCCGAGTGACGAGAGACTGAGCAGCCGCGCGCCGTCGTACGTCTGCGTCCGCACTTTTGTGCTCGAGACCTCGACGTGCGGTCCATCGGCGACCGAGCCACTGTAGCTGTTCGTGCGCTTATCAGCGACGTAGTTGTCAGTCGGGAGCGGCACCGGCGCCGGCACGCCCCAGTCGCTCGCGATGCGGCGCACGCTGCACGTGCTCAGCTTCGTTGTGACTTCGTGCTTGAAGCCGTACGGATGCGTGTTCCACGCGCACGACGGCTCCGTCTTGCACGCCTCAGTCGGTGCGCAGAACGTGCGGCCGTTTGCGCCGTCCTGGCGCTCAAAGCCCGCAGGACACGCGCAGAAGCACTGGCGCGCGTTCGACGCGTCGACGTACGACACAGGGACACCGAGCTCAAGTGCGTCGCACGTGTACGAGTGCGTGACTTTGAAGAGGTTGTAGAGCACAAGCTCGACGCTCTCGCGGAGGAAGATGCAGTGCTCGAACTTGCCGACGCACGCGTTCTCGCCGCGGTCGCACAGCTGGAAGTTGAACGCCTTTGTGACGTGGAACGTGCGCTCGTACTGCTCGACTTCGTCGAACGACCGCTCATTGTTCACAAAGCTCACGACTGCAATCGGTCGGACAGCCTCGTGGCCGAGCTCGTCTGTAGCGCTTGGGAGAGCGTTGAGGACGCGGCCAAAGCGTGCAAACGACGTAACGAGAGCGAGGTCGCCTTCGAGCACCTCGGCTGATAGCAGCAGACTCGCAGTCGCCGACGACTCGAGCAGTGTCGCTGATGCACGGACAGTCGGCGGCGTTGGGTCGCTGAGTCCGCGCTTGTTGCGCTCGCTGCGCTCTTGGCAGTTGCCTGGCACGACAGTCGTGGCAAACTCAATGGGCGACTCGACGCCGTCTTGGAAGTACGTGTACTCTTGGTCCTTCATGTCGGCGACCCAGGACTCAATCATGTTTAGCGACGACTCATTGAGGCACTTGGAGATTGCGAGGAGCACGGTCACGGTCTCTCCGCGCTCGCGCTTGGTCTCAGTGACCGAGCACGGGATGCGGTCGCTCGTGTCGCCGTAGTAGCCGTTCAGTGTCATCAAGATGTTGGCTGGCAGCGGTTCGGACGCACTGCTAAACGTCAGTGGCGCGCTGCTGTCACGGTCAGCGTACGACCGAGCGAGGGCTCCATTGAGTTCGACAGCCACGCCGTGCACTGCAGCATGCTGCTGCGTCGACTGCCCAAGCAGTAGGAGCAGCAGTGGCAGTGCTGTCTGCAGTCCACGAAGCACACCTCTCGAGGTCATGCTGTCGCGCTCAGTACTCTTACCGTGTGAGTGCTAGTGCGAGCGCAAGCGTGTTGGAGCAAGTGAACGTGCGAGATCCAGCAGCACCAAGCACGTGTCGGGGACTGGTCGCTCGCATGAGCAGTCGCGACTCTCGAGCCACGTCCGTTCGCAACGTGGGGCCGAGAAGCCGCAAACGCGTCGGATGGCGAGCAGCGCTAGATCCACGCGCTGCGCTGCACCAGTCAGCTTGAGACTCAACACACACACATCAAAGTGGGAGCGCCATGACGCGCATCTCGCTGCTGCTGCTTGCAGCGCTCGGTACTGCTGGCGGTGGACTACTACCGACTGTACGCGCGGACTTTGTCGTGCTGAACCGCGACATTACGCGCTCGTACGCCTCTGACGAGCTCTTCCTCACGGACGCCACGGATGTCCTGAGCGACGCGAACTGGCTGCAGAGCTATCGCGCTAGCGATGCAACGAACGGTGGCTTTAGCGTTGTGCCGTGCGCCGAAGTCACGAGCGAAGACTGCGGCAGCAGCACTGCGAGTGTCGTCGTCGGGATCTCGCCGTGTCTCGCAGACGCCACGATCAGCAAGATCAGGACATGGATCAGCCAGGTCAAGCCGTCGAAGCTCACGTACCGCACCAACGACGACGCAAACACGGAGCTCAAGCTCACGTTCGTGCTCTACACGACGGTCTGTGCGAACGCAGCGGAGAACACGAGCAAGTACAAGAGCATCTCGCGTCTCAGCGGCTTCTCAACATACGGCTATGTTGCGAGTGCGCTGCCGACGAAAGCGCCAGTCGCACTGATCGCGTTCATCAAAGACACCAGCGCGTACAACGGACTCCATGCGTACGCCAAGAGCTGGAGCGTCCCGTTCGTCTACACGTTTCAAGTGGACGAGCTCGCGAGCGGCAACGCCGCGACGCGGTTCACAAACGCGATCTACCTCTCGAAGGCCGCCGAGCTGACTGCTGAGAGCTACGCGCCGTTCCGCACAGTCACGCCGTTCACGTGCGCGTCTGTGCTCGCAAACAGCCGCGTGTTCACGTTCTACGACGCAAGTGGGTCGAAGCAGTGCCTCTGCACGTGTCCGAGCGGCTACGAGATGGTCGAGGCGACTGTGAACCGCCGCACGACGCAGAGCTGCCAGAAGCTGAGCAACCCCTCGCCACCGAGCAACGCCACGAATGGCACGTGCATCTGGGACGCATTCGGTCCGTTCAAGTACGACGTCACGGACGAGCTCGCAGTGTGCAGTCTGTCCGAGGTGCTTGTGTCAAGTGGCTTGGCAGTTCCGCGTCTCATGACCACAGACGTTGACGACGGAAAGAGCGCAGCGGATCCAGCGCGCACAGTCACGCTCACTGCGACGCCCGTGCTCTCGCCGATCTACAGTGGCGACGAGGTCGCGACTGCGCTGTGTTCGCAGCAAAGAGCCTCGGGGTCGTGTGACCGCGACGCCGCGCTCAAGCGCCGACCGCTTCGCCTCCCAACTGGTTCGTACTCGAAAGCGCAGAACCCAAGCAGCAGCAACAACAACGCAGCACAGACAGCGAGCAAGTGCAGCTGGACAGCGTACCAGCAAGATCCGTCGAGTCTGTTTGCAACGCTTGCGCTCTCAGGCTACGGCAAGTACAAGCTCGTTGTGTCTGCCGCTGACAGCCGTCACAAAGGCTCGTGCACTGGCTGCATCGCAGTGGTCGGTCGGTACCGACCTCGCGTAACGTCAGCGTGTCCAAGTGCGATCTGCGAGCCGTCGACTGTCGGAGCCGGAGCGTCCGCGAGCGTCCCGAGCAGTCTCATGGTCGGCACCAGCAGCGTCGCAAACGCTGAGCTCACAGTCGCCAACGTCTGCAAAGCGAACACCGCGGTGCAGCAGGTCCTTGCGTTCCAGGAGCGCGCTGCGAACGACGCGTGCAGTAGCTCAGTGAGCGGTATGACGACTCGCTGTGACGACGAGCTCGTTCAAGTGCGCAGCTTCTTTGCCAACACAGACACACTGAGCAACAGCAGCAGTCGCTTGACAGACGGTCGCGACTGCTTCTCGCCTGCGCGTGTCTGGACTGACTTCCTCGGCGCAGTCGACGCGCAGAAGGCGCTGTTCACAGACGCCAAGACGCTGCAGATGGATGCGCCTGTGAGCAGCAGCAGCGCTGCAGCAGCCAAGTGCTCGCGCTGCTGTCGCTTGCGCGTGCAGCTCAAGGAGAAGTGGGTCGACTACCTCTGCGACGCAACGTACGACACCGAGCGCTGCGACGGACTCGAGAGCGAGCAGTGTGCGTACGCGCAGTGCTTGACGATCACCGGTCGCTCAGCGTTGACAGCGAGCGCACAGGTCAGTGCGATCGTCAAGAGCGAGTCGGACAGCGTGTTCAAAGAGCTCGCAAGCAGCAGCAGTGCACTGGCGTCGAGTAACGAGATCCACCGCGCGTTGCCATCGTGCTCGGCGCTCGGGACAACGAACAACAGTGCTGCGTGCTCGTTCACAGCAAAGGTGAGCGACCTCATCGACACGAGCGCAGCGTTCCACGCGGACTGGACGAGCTGCACACTCCCAGCGAACGGCTACAACAGCACAAAGCCCAAGGACCCAAACGCGTTTGTGTCCTGGCGCTACCACATCGTTGGTGACAGTGGCGGCTGGCGACGTCTGAGTGACAGCGCGAGCCACGCGTTCACGCAGTCCGAGACGCCCATTACGCTCGAAGCCTGGTCGCAGTGCGGCATCGTGCGCTCGTTTGCGTTCAGCGTGCACTTGCACGTACACACTGCGATTCGCGTGTGTGAGAGCTTCGATGCGATGTGGTACCAGTCCATGGCCAAGCGCGCTGTCACGTCGACGAAAGCGACACCGGACGCAGTGCTCTGCACGGTCCCAAAGAGCGACTTTGTCGAGCTCACGTTTGACTTTCACTCGCGCATCGGACTCGCTGAGAGTCCAAATACGAGAGCGAGCTCGTCGCCACCGTCAACGCTGCGCACCGCAGTCAATAGCGTTGTGTGCTCTGCGAGCCTCGACGCACGCAGCAGCGCCGAGATCCTTCGCGTCACCAGGGCATCGTCGTTTGAGATCGTGCGTCGCTTTGCTGTGCAGCTGCCACGCACACCGACGACAATGTCGCGCGCAGACCTGCAGCTCCAGTGCACGTTCACGTACGCCAAGTACGACCGCTCCACGACTGCGCTCACGTGCAGCAAGCGCGTTGTGCTCCAGGACTGCGACGCGCCGTGCTTTGACGCATCGGTCGCTGGTTCGTGCAACGCGGCTGTGTGCTCGGCCAAGAGCGCACTCCCAGGTCCGTACGAAGCCTGCGCGAGCAGTGTGATCACAGCAACAGCGACGCAGACACAGCTCGTGAACGCAAGCAGCGAGTGCTGCCAGTCGTGCGCAGGCGCGACGACAGTGTGCACACCGCTCGTCGCACTTCCACGCGAAGCGAGCGTACTCAGTCGCTGTGAGCCGCAGCTGCCACCAGCAATGGTGTATACGCGAGCAGCCGCGTACGTGACGCAGCTCGCTGAGCGCGCAACGAGCGCCGCGTCCGTGCTCCGAGATGGCGCAGCGCTCGTTTCTGCTGCATGTGTGCTGGCTGTAGCGTTCGCAGTCACAGTCGCTGTGAACCGCACGCAGCGACAGAAGCGCGCACAGCAAGCGACTGCGCGCGAGCAAGAGGTGCTGTACGTGCTCTTAGCGCAGCACGATGCGAGTTGATAGTGCTCGCTATCGAATGAAAGGGAATGACGTGTCCTTGTGGTGTGGACGCTCGAAGTGCAATAGTGACAGAAATGAAGTAATGACATGTCGTTCTTTGTTTTATCACTATCGCATTCGCAACTGACCTTGACATCAGCTCAACAACAGCTCACCGTCGTCCAGTATGCTCGACTACTACCGGCTACTCAACGTCTCGCGGTGCGTACATGCCTGCTCGTGTGTCTGCCTCTGTTGCTTTGCCATGACGTCGATGCGCATACGCATCGTCGCTGTAAACACTTGTGTGCGTGCGCTCTCTTCCTTGTGTCTCTTGACGTGTTGCGAGACGCATGCTCGACACCTTCGCCTGTGTTCCTGCTGATCCTGTCTGTCTAACAACGCGCTCTTGAACAGATCAGCGAGCGCAAAGGAGATCAAAGACGCGTACTTTCGCCTAGGTCACTTGTCTACACTGTTGCTACGTCACACAGTCACTCACTTGATCGATCACACTGCTGCTGACGCTGACATTGATTGTGCGCATGCGTGTATGCAGCAAAGACACTGCATCCAGATGTCACGGGCAACGACAAGGTACACAAACGCATCATCATCACCACTTCTAGCGCTTGCAAGACATCCACTCGCTAGCTCTCGTGCTCATACAAACACACTCATGCACACGCACTAATAGGCAAAAGCCGAGCTCTTCAAGAACGTGAGCGAAGCGCACTCGGTGCTCTCAGACGTCACTCAGCGCCGCCAGTACGACGCAGCGCGACCAGCGCAGAGCTTCCACGCACAGTCGACTGGCGGCGGTCGAATGCATCCGTACGCTGCGCAAGCTGCTGCAGAAGCCGCTGCACGCGGATACGATCCCAACCGCACGCCCGACTTCACTGCGCGCCGCATGTACGGCATTGACGAAGAGGTCTGGATCGCACATCACTATGGCGGCCACGCGCGGCGCAGCAGCATGCCAGGACGCTACTACGGCATGAACATTGTCGAAGAGCGCATGGAAGCAGAAGAGGAGCGCATTCGACGGTGCGCTCTCTTTGTGTGAACGTGAGTGCATCGGAGAGGGTACTCATACCAATTGCATGGGTCTTTGTGTGAACAGCCGCAAACAGCACTACAAGCTCCACGCATCTGCTGGGTACGCGCTGCGGCGTGAAGCGCGTCTGAAGAAACGCGCTGCGGAAGACGCTGCCGCGCGAGCGCGAGGCGATCACACGCACGACTCGACCCGATCGAAAGATAGCAGTGACGACGAGAACGCAAACTGCGTCATCTCGTAGACGATAGAGGCAGCGACGCACATTCGTGCACACATCACCACCGTCATAGACTCTCACTACATGTGCATCTGTGGAGCTGTCACAGGACAAAGCAATCAACGAGCTTGCTGGCATGGCGCTGTGTACAAGCGAGTCGCTATCAGCTTTCGCACTGGTTCCGTGACGAGTATGCTCCATGCAAACGCTGATGTGTCGCGACGACAACAAGCAAGATCCAAGGCGACATCACTCGTCTATGTCAGTCAGTCAACATAATCACGCAGTGCTGAGCAATGCGTTGCGACCTCTGCTCGTAGCTCAGTGTGCGCTTGTCGTTATACATCTGCTTGCTACTCGCTCGTGCGCTCTTTGCTCTCGTTGTGCGAGCGCTCATTCGGCGACTTCACCTTACGACCACAACAAGCACTTCGCAATGGCATCTCCAGCGGCCAGCACCTACACTGGGTTTGATCGAGCTCTGCCAGTCAACAAGCGCAAGCTTCGTGTCGCACGCGATACAGTCCACAGCGTACTCGCAGGCATCGAAGCGCCTCGCACACGCTTCCACGAGCTTTGGGCTGCCAAAGTGGCGTGGGACAACGAGCACACTGATCTCGCGGTGACGACGACGAGGATATGAAGTATCTCTCGGCGCTGAAGCGCGACCTCAAGATGGCGACCACTGTGTTTGCGAAAGCGATCTTTGGACTAGCACGGCGTTTGAACGAGCTGCTCAAAGCAACTGAGCAGCAGTACAGCACCGCTGGTTACGACGGCACGCAGCTCGATCATATGTCAACGAGCACTGAGCGAAACTCGAGCGCTGCCGGCGAGAGTGACGAGGCGCTGAACTTTCGCTTAGCCACGAACGCGTTGGTGCTCACGAGCTTCCAGGTGTGCTACGAGCACGCGTTCAGACTCCGCGGCAGCAGGAAGAAGGCGTTGTTTCGATGCAAGACAGGCTCAAGGCACACTTCAAAAAGCTGAATCGATGAATGGGCGAAGCAGAAGCGGTGATCACTGAGCTTGGAGGCGCACGCAAGACATTGCCGTCTGATCTTTTCAGCACCGTGGTTGCTGCCATCGAAAGAAGAAGTGCGCTCAGTGCGAAACACCGGGCATTGCGGACAGCTTCTCGCATTGCTGCAGCAGACGTTGCGCCAGTCGAGCAGCCACATCAACGCCGTACGTATGTGATTGTTGATGCTGCGTCCGAGAGAAGCGCCATATGTCTGATCATTGACTGAGCAACCGCATCGTGTGCCTTGGCCCTGTGTTTCCAGCACCGATCGTCTCGCAACACCAGCACCGAGATGCCCAAGTCGCTCTAGCTGCCACCATCACCATCACTACCGTCGTTGTCGCTGTATCTGTCGTCGCTTTGATCGTTGCTGCTGCTGCCTGCATTGAGCTTTCGTTCAATGTTGTTGTTGATGATGTGGCATCAATGTAGCCATGTCAAACAGAGTGATGGTCTCGTGGTTTCCTTTCGGTGTGCTCACCCAGATTTTGGATCTGCAACATCTTTCTTGCAGCAGCAACATCACTTGCGTGTGATTGCTCTGCGCTCGTGTGCGTCGAGC